>JANHFL010003162.1:0-48923 GCA_032468155.1 Oxyrhabdium leporinum | reverse complement strand
ATTTTAACCGTGTTATTGTAATGTAGGTACTGATGAGTCAATACGAAATGCTTGCATCTACCTCTGTTCGTCTTTTGGCTGTATTGTTTAAATTATATAGGAGTGTTGATTATTATTATACAATGTCTGAGGGATGCACCTGGACCTCAAAATCTGCTCCATTTATTTCACAGGTGGCCACATATATGCATTTCTTGTAAATCAGATGATATATAACCAGTGGAGTAAATCATAAGGCTATGCAAACCTTTGATGCAGTGAATAAAGTCAATGGTGATTTAATTAAATTACTCCAACTGAAGCAGAAATGCTTCCAAGAGCTTCAGAGGCTTCTAATAGACTTGACTAAAATCAAGGCTGCAAAGTGACAGGAGGTCTCTTATCAAGAGAAGTTGTGTTTCCTCAAGAAGAAAAACAGTCTCTCAGCTACAAAGAATATACATGTATGTATTCCCTCTTCTGTCTGGGAAAAATTGTCAACAAACAGTTCTAAAGACATCTTAATCTATGGGCAGTTGAGTTTATATCCTGACCTTAAGATTGTTTTGAATGATCAAGTTCCTGTCCAGTTTTTTGGGATCCCTCTGGGCTCAGAGTTGTACAGCCTTTAAATGTATGCTAAACAGCATAGTTGCATGAATAGGAAACGATCTTTTAATGATTTAAGACTGGAAAATAAACTGTTGCATTGCTGGGTACTGAATACTGAATACTCATGACAAGAAACCATTTACAAGAAACTGTCTGAGAAATGGCCATTAATCACTATAGACAAGGAAATAAATTTTTAAGAATAAATTGTTGGGGATGAGTAAATCTATCATATTCAAGCTAGCTCTTTTTTATATACCACCTTAATGCTATTTAGTCTAGTTTCTTCAGGAAGTTATGGCTACTTATCTTCTAAAACATTCATTTTCTTCACTTTTTTTTTTGTATGACTCTTTGGATTATAAAAAACCTGTAATGGACATTGGACCATGTTAATGTTTCAGGATATTATATCTAAATTTAGGGCAAAAGGTATTCTAGATCCACAAAACTTTATTTTGAATAAAGGATGTATAAAATTAGAAAAAGTGCCTACCCCAAAACACTGCAGAACTTTTTTTAAAAAACAAAGTGATACTGAATATTTTTGACATAAATTTCTAACACAAATTTTGTTAAAAAGGTACCCCTATATAATATAATTATATCTTTTGTTCTGTAAATATACATATAAACTCTGAAGCCATCAAAGAGGCATATAATAAATGTTTTTGGGGACAGAAAGAAATGAGTATGCTTTGATCAAGAGTTGGTTCTGTATTTGAACTTCAATTAATTTTTAAACATATTATTAAAAGCTGAGAGCATGATTTGAATATGTATGGAACTCTGGAGTAGAACATTTTGTATACAAGTGCACATTTTAAAAAGTTCAGTTGATAGATGTTTTCCTCTTAAGTGCCAATGTACTGAGTTTCCAACAATTTACAGTAAATATACTTTAACTTGCCTGACAGTGCAGCATGAACATATACTGGTAACCATTTTTTTCTGTGCCATGTCTTCAAAACATTGCCTTCATCTCAGGTCTAACCCATAAAGAGGCAGCTTAATATAAGCATTGGCTGTTTGATTTTTAAAGCAATTTAAAGCAGGCTGTTTTGCTGTGAATATGACTTAGACTGTTTCTCTGATGATGTATTTGCTGACTCAGTTAAGGATGGGAACTGCCCTGCAATTTTTTTACTGTTTTAGCTGCTGTGGACACAACTCTTCATATTGCTCAGAATGGCTGATCTTTTATGGATTCAGTAAACTACTGGTTTCCACCCAGCATCTGCTTATATAATGCCTGACATGCTTTCTGAAGTGTTTATCTTATTTTGCAAGGACTCCTTATAGATCTAGTGATCCTTTGAAAGAATAGGGTATACTTGTCTAAATAAAGTTTTATGGGTTTTTTGAAAAAAGCAAAGGGCTCAGACTAAAAAGCAGGACTGGTCCTGATTTTTTTAAACAGAGCCCTTTGCTTTTTTGCATTTTATATAGAAGGTTTAAATTAAAAAGAAAACTGGCTTCTGCTTGCTATGCACTGCTAATCTTGGTACTACCGGGTTCATTACTGGGTTTCCATTGTTTCTGTCAATTAGAGAACTACCCAGGGCTATACAATATTTTTATTGTATTCATTACTTTTATTGATGGAACAATGCTCTTTTCCTTTCTCTACTCTCAGCTGCTTCAGTTGCTTCCAACCACAAGGACAGAACTGGACAGCCTATGATTAGAGAGAGAACATCAACCTCAATTATTATTGAGTGGAAACCTCTTATGGACTTTCTGCTGAAGAAAGGAAAAAAGGAATTTGTGATTTATGGGTTTCACAATTAGAAAGTATGGAAAGAAGGAAGTTATGATCTAATCTTAGTAAGTGTAAAACATGAATATATGAAGATGATTGGAGGTCACTTCTATATACTCTTTACTTTTTCTTTCCTTTGTTTCTTAGCTTTTCATTGTTTTTCTTCATTTATTTTATTTCTTCTCTAAAGAATTTATAAAAATAAATGTTTTTATCTTGTTAAATGTGTGTATGTTTATGTATATATAAAACGGGCAATCTTTGAAGGATATGTGCTTTCCTGTCCAATGCAGTCATAGAATTGTTATCTGATATCATGTTCTCATACAAAACTTTCTTACAACTGATCCAAATGATATAACTTTATTACAATGTAACTTCTTCCACATTAAAACAGTAAGAATAGCTGTATTTCCAGCAATTAGAAAATGTTATGTCAGTGTATCTTTCTGTCAACTCAAAGACTTGTTAAAGCATTGTCTTTGGAAGTCTTCAGCTTCCTAATTCATTATATGTACCCAAGGATTTCTACAGCTAGCCAGCTTGTTTGAGTTTATTTTTTTAATGTGAATCTGAAAAAAATAGGGACATTTGTGTAAAGAGAAGGAAAATTTGTAAAGAACAAATGCTGTTGTACAAATTGTTAAAGGTATGTGTTGGAAATATAAGAAATAAACTTTCTCGTTCTTTTCTTTTAATCAGTTGTTGCATTGGGTTGTTGGGTTGGGTGGTTGGGTTGGTCAACTAGTTCAAAAAGAATATGCTCAAGATGATAAAGATGAAAAAACTTGGAGATTGCACTGTAACTGATTTCATAATTATGTCTCCCATCCAAGAGACTGTAGTTGCAATATTTTTTTTCATTGTTAATCAAGTATTCCAATTCAGAAGTGGAATATATTAATTATCCAACTCCATTTTGGAACGTGGACTTCAACTGAGTCCATAGCATATCTTTAGTATGCACACATTTTCTTTTGTGTCCAAGATATAGGAGCTGCCTAAATTAATATAAGTGATTTCAAACTTTTATTGCTATCTCTTCTTCAAAAAATTGCTAAGTTTTTAACAATTATTCTAGAGTGATAATAGACTTACAGCTTACCACTGGAGACTGAAATTTACGTACATTTCATATATTGCATTTCATGTAATATTATTGCCATAATATTATCAATATCATTATGCCTGTGCTCTCGCCAGAAATACGATATTTAGGTGATTGGTCTATATGTTATTTACATACCTTCTACCAGATAGTTCTGACTGGGTCTGGTTATTTTGTTGTTTGAAGCAGTTTTTGTAACTGATGAGTTGAGTTCATTCCATTTCTATTGCATACAAATGTTTTAATTTGCTCAGTATTCCTAATACAATGCAAAGAGTGATACTAACAAACTTCAAGAAATGACAAGAGAAAGTTTAAAGGTTTATTCTATTCATTATTCCTTGAAAAGTGAAATTGGTTAGTGACAAATGCACTGGGAATGAATTAGAGAGTCTTTTCTGTTTAATATTAAGACTTTTTTTTTGAAAGAGCAATTGAACTTGGAAAGATTCATGTAATCCAGTACTCATGAGAAAGAAAAAGGTATTCCTTTGAAGCATCCCTTTTGCAAAGGAGATTACAAGAACTGAACTCTGTCATAAAGATATAATGTTATATCTTAAATATGAATGAGCATGTACAGAGCAGTTTCTTCTGTACATGACTAATGACTTGCAGAGACACAGTTTTTGTCCATCTGGGCTTCTTTAAAACAAGCAATTGTAATAATTTCTAGATATACAAGTTTCCTATCTTGCAAATCTGTACTTAGGAAAAGCAGGGAAGTTTTTACATGGGAAAAAATGACAATCGCAGTATAATAACTGGATGATGGTTATTCTCAATTAAATTTCTAGCTGCCATTTTCAAAATATAAAAAGGTGGGGACTGAACTTTCTTTATCCTTGTTATTGCTTATTCTAAAAGAAAGAATAATAATCTTTTAGAAATAAGAAAATAGGTGCAAGTATCAATGAACTATTTTAAATAGCTCTTCTCTTTATTTTTAGAATTAAAAATCAGATTTCTCCTTATCACTACGGGAATAGAAATGAAAATATTAAATGTTCAAAGGATAATGATAATTTCCTTCTTAGTGGGTAATAAGGTCAAATTAAAGTTAAAATCATAAATGATTTTCTTCTGAAGTTTATCACAAGCAGTATTTTGAAGGGCAAAAACAAAGAGAAATTCTCTCTAAAGATCACCTTGCTGAATAATCAGAGTGATAATAAGGGAAATAAAAGCAGTAAGTCAAATTATCAATCAAAAGAAATGTTTTTGGATAATTATTTTTAGTTGCAGTGCAGGCCATCAATGTGTTCTTGAGCCATTCTCTTCAACTGTCTTTTTAAAATTTTGAATCTTAAATTGTGAAGGGATCTCTTCCATTAGAATGCAGCTTATTTAACTGTTCAGCTCAGTACTGGCGTAGCAGAAATGAATAAAAATAAATAACAGGATCAATCTTACTTTAACAAAAGAGAACAGATGTATGGAGGTAGGAAAATATGATTAATATTATATTCAAAATAAGTCTTTATCCTTACAGAATTGTAAATGCAATATTTTATATTTACAACAGACCTTGTGCTTAATTAGATATCAGCATTGGCAAGGCCTCAGATCATCTATCAATGACTTAATGTTAAACTTTTCCCTGACATTATACAGTAATGTGTATTGTTAAGAAATATATTTTTTTCTGGAAAGTTGTCAGTTTTGATCAGTTTCTCAATTTTAGCAACTCTAAGATGTGTGGAATTCAACTCCCTTGCTGACTGGGGAATTCTGCAAGATGAAGTCCAGATGTCTTAAAGTAGCCAAGTTTGAGAAACACTGGTTTAGATAGTGTTACTATCACAGTTCCACTCATAGTTGGACAACTGATTCTAATCAAGTGTTGGAGAATATTATTTCACTCCATGGTATTTCTCCATCTCATATTCCCGATGTTCAACTTCTACTTGGAAAGGCTAAGTAGAGTCATTTGTAGATTTCAGTCATCATCATCATCATCATCATCTTTTAATAACCCTATAATCACTTGTGAGGTGGAGTCTGGGCAACTGAATGGAGCATGTCTAGGCCACCACACCACCTATTTGTAGATTTCAGTGCCATCAATATATTAATAGCAGGTGGCCCTCTCTCTTTTATCAGTTGCAGGTGAGAAAGTAGAGGTGGTCAGTGAATGCCTGGGCAAACAGTGGACTGAATAAGTTCTACAGTCTGATTCTCAATTAAGGAGGGGGAGGGGGGGAAGCCTGACTGAATTGTGTAAAATCTGAAAAATGGTGGGAAGGTTGGATCCTACTTGGTTGTATGTACAGATTCAACTTTGTCTTTATAGAATAAGAATGCTGTACACATGGATTTCATTTCACTAGCTGCAAAATTACTCTGACAGATTTTCAATATCTATGCCTTGGTAATGAATTTAGATTACAGGTGAGCTTTGCAATTTATGACAGCTCTTAACAAGTGGCATTTATGATGAGTCCTCGTACTTATGCCTGTCGCGGTGTTCCCATGGTCAAATGACCATGATCTGGATGCTTGGTGCTCCGTTTGTGATTACATCATACACTTCCACAGACAGGTGACAATGTCAATGGAGAAGATGGCAGGAAGTTAGTCATGCGAGGTCTTCATGTAACGACCTGTACAGTCCTTACCTAATGATGGCAACTGGGACTGTGAAACTATTGTCACTAGGGGCACAGTCATATAGTTTTTTGGGATTACAAATGCTTCACTTAATGACATGAGTTTCCAGTCCCAACTATTAAGTGAGCACTGCCTATACTATTGCATGCTAGATGTAGGTTTTGCTTCAAAATCAGTTAGTACAAAATATAGCAATCTGAAAAACATCTGATAGAGATTTAAAATTATATATCTGCTCTAGGTGCCCTTTATTTGTGTGTGTGTGTGGGGGAAACCAACAACTTCTTTGTCCTACAAAAGCTGATCTGATTGAAGAAAAAATGTTAAACAGCCTATCATTAAACTTAATTCAAAATTCATTAGCCTTTTATAGTTTTGTTAAAAAAATATGCTGTAGAGATAAATGATCTTGATATGCTATATAAAAAGTCCTGGAAAGATTAATGCTAACAAAACCATGTTTTGTTTTGTTTTATTGCAACACAGCTGAAATAAACCAGATTCTACTAAAGGGCTAACTGATTTAAATCCATCGTGATATACTTCTCTCCCAAGATTTTATACTGCTGCTGGCCATATTTTAATTATATTTCCTAGTTTGCATATTAAAATGAATTGTTGGTAGCTAAAACAAAGCAAAGCAAAACACAAATATTGCAGCACAACCCTGAAGCAACTTTGAGTAGTGGTGCAATTGTTTCTCATGAAAGTCTGTATTGCAACTATGTTAACTAACTTTGGCTTTCTACTATTGTTATTTCTTTCCTACATCTACCAAGCTGAGAATCTGTTTTCATCTGCCTTCTAAAACTGAACTGAAGAATTGGCAACCTGAGAATCAGATTCTTCGATTTCACCCTCTCTCCTATGCAAAACTGATCTGAATATTTGAACAAGTAGGGATTTTTCTCACTAAACGTAATTGACAAAAGGGAGCCAATCATTTTTTTTTGGAGGGGGGGGGGGCAGCTGTCTGTTCAGCAATAATTAAACTGCAAAAAGTGCTCCCATTTTAGACATTTGATAGCATTCCTCAAGGATGTGTGGTAAGCCTACATTTTTATATAATGATTAATGAGTTGCCAACAATTACCTCATCAAGTATGGAGGTGAGTTTATATATCAATGACTGCCCTTTGGAGAAATATTTAATTTGCTGGAAGATAAATAAAATGAAGCTGTGAGTAACTTAATGAAATCGAATATAAAGAGCCTATGATTTTCACTAACTAGAACTATTGGTTACTGGTTAATTCAGTAGAATTCTTATTTGAATCCTTAATGAACACAAATTCAAATAGATACAAATTTTATTTTGGGGATATAGTATTTTGTGATAACTTTACATGAAGGAAGCATCATAAAGAGTCGCAGTAGCACAGTGGTTACAATGCAGCGCTACAAGTTACTTCTGCTGACTACTGGCTGCCTGCAAATTGGCAGTTCGAATGTCACCAGGCTCAAGGTTAACTCCATCCTTCCAAGGTCAGTAAAATGAGTAGCCAGATTATTGGGGGCAATATGCTGACTCTGTAAACTGCTTAGAAAGGGCTATAAAGCACTGTGAAGTGGTATACGTCTAAGTGCTATTGTTTTTGCTATCATTCATATAAGGTTTTTAAACAGTATAAAAATATTGGTAAACTGGCTAAGTAGTGATCAGGTAGTACTTTTTCTTCTTCATTATCTTCCTTCATTCGACTGTTTCTGATTTTTGAACCCTGGACAAGTCTATGCAGTTTTCTTGACAAAATTTTTCAGAAGTGGTTTGTCAATGCCACCCCAAGGGCTGAGAGAAAGTGACTCATCCAAGATCACCAGTCGACTTTCTGCCTAAGCCAGAACTGGAACTCATGGTCTCCTGCTTTCTTAGTCTGATGCATTAACTACTGCACCAAACCAGGTTTCTAATGTTAATAGCGATGAAGGCTGTGCGGTGCTTTGCATCTGAAAATAAACTGGTCTTTTGGTAACCTTGCATGGGCACTGACAAAGAAACATTTATTTGCAACTCCTAAAGGGGCTCCCCCCCCCCAAAAAAAGGCAATTGGACTTTCTTTGTTTTTCCTTGAAGAAGTTTTGCTTCTCATCCAAGAACTGAAGAAGCTTCTTGGGTTAGAAACAAAACATCCTCAAGAGAAAACAAAGTCCAGTTCCTTTTTTTTTAAAAAAGCATATTTGAGACAACCATGACCTAGATGACTGAATCTTCATAGACATTGCCTGCAACCCCTTAAATCAAGGATATTTTTCTTTGGGATCATGCTGCAGCTGCAAAACACAATCCTGTGGTCCAGAATGCTCCAAAGAACCTAATTATCTCTAAATCTGAAACATTATCCAGCTTGAATAAGAATAAATAAATAATAAACATGATATGCTGTCAGTTCTACACCTAGGAATTACTGAGCTTAAGAAATGGCATGCATTAAATGTATTAAAAAGTATGAAGTTATTAACACTAATCAGGCTAGAATCCAAATTATATAATTTCAAGCTCATTATAAGACAGATAGAAAGCAGCAAGACTGCAAATGTTCAAAGGAATATTTCACTTTAATGAAAGTTTGAAGCTGCTTTGTGGAACAAAATTGCCCTTTCTGAAAGTTAATCAGATAATCACATTGTTTTTCTTTTGCTCTGTTTTACAGTTCCTTCAGTCTTCTTGCTTTGACAAGTGTTTCTGGAGAACCTGGAGAGCAGAATAGAAAGCTTCAAAGCAATGGTCTCCTGGGACCTGCTTCATCTGCACAAAACTGCTTCTGACTTTTGCAAAAAAAAAGAAAAAAAGGAGGCATTGTATTGTACCATTTTGCTTCAGTGAAAAGAATCACCTCCAGAGCATAGTATCAAATCTAGTTACCCTGCATCTTGCTTTTGCTCTTGATAAGGACTGCAACCTAAAATGCATATCTACTGGGATTTGAAGAACATAGATCTATAATCCTGACTGTTGAATATTAATACAAGTTATACAAATTACATCAACCTGTTTGAACATTATTGTCATCCACAGTACAGGTAGTTCGTGTTTAGCGATTTCCTCATTTAGCAATTGCCTCATTTAATGACTGTTCCCATTTGTGAAGGTAATGAAAAAGTAATTTAGCAACAAAACCCTTCATCTATGAACTCCACAGGTCTCTAAAGCAAAGGAAAGCTAAAGTAATTTCATAAGCAAAGTTGTGATTTGACTTAATGACTTCATTTAACAATCAAGTTGCTGGTTCCAACTGTGGTCACTAAATGAGGTCTATCTATATTTGTTTTTGTCCTCACCATAAAACTAAATGGAAATGGAATCACGCCACAATAATATAATTTTGTTAAGTTATATCTGGGGAATTGACCATAAGGATTTTGAATTAAAGAACTATTTTAAGAACAATTATCTCTGTTGAAAACAGTAAGAAAAAACTTAATTCTCCCACTTAAGAATTGGATGTGTGCCAACTCAATTTAAAATAATTACTTTGGATCACAGCAGCTTTCTTGAAGAGTTTAAAATGAAAACTAGGCCTTACAAAATAAGCAAAGCATTTCACTACTAAAGCAATATGTTAGCTAATGCTAGCTAACAGCACTGATAAATAGCAATGTTAAACAGCACTGTTTCAAATATGCATCTTCCTAAGTACACTGTTGGTACAGTATTTGTTTTGGTAATTCTTAAATATTTGCCACAAAACCTACTAACTTTATCTTATTTTTGTAATAATGTAAAACTGCTTCAATATAGCTGTTACACTATATTGTTTCTCTACCCAGAAGTAAGCAAATTGAATTAAATTGGGTGTACTTGTAAGTAATTGTGTATATGATTGATGCCACAATTTAAAAAAGAATCTACAGTTAACTATAAGATTAAGAAAAGTTGTTTTTGTGTAAATAGGTCCATTGTTTAATTTTTGTAAGGAGATTATGTTACACTTTTATAGGATACGTGCTTTATATATTCTCAAAAAGATGAAACAATAAAAAAAACTTTAAATAAGATCATATATAATTGGTTTACTGCAGATTGTAGTTGAGTCTTCTTGAAGACATTATGGATTTATTATATCAGAGACTGTAGAAGGATCTTTTTACTTCCTAATTTCATTAAACTGGTGTTCTGTTCAAGGGGCAGAATGATGGAATGACAGAAGCATTAGCTGCAGGAGATGTGCAATGCTGCACATAGATATGTCCTGTTTACAACTCCCTAAAGCAGCTTCATCTCTCCAGGATTAGGCTGGAGAAGGTGTGTAATAAGCTTGCTAACATTTTATTTTACTATTTTTGTCCTGTGGTTTTTTTATGCAGATTGACATGCAGAAATCAATATTTTCCTAGCACAGAGATACATAATAGATTCTTAATAAATATGCAGGAATAATAAATAATATTACATTTTATTTAACAGCCTTTCCATCAATTCCCTGATGTATAAAGGAAAGATTAAGATTTGGTAATTTATAGGATTTTTGAGTGCTCCTAATGATACAGTACTCTGTGCAACTCTTTTTAAAACCCTAAAAATGTCATTTGAGGGAGAAAACATAAAGAACCCCTATTAAATAAATATTTTCAGGAAATAACTTTTAAGTAAGGCAATATTTTCCATATTAAATAAGGAAAGAAAAGATTTTGAAAGAAATTGCTAGGTGATTGAACTCAACTGGACACACACACACGCATACACCTGTATACACACACACACACACACACACACAAATCTTTAGTAAAACATGAGGTAAAAATTCAGTCTCTGTTTCTGGACATTAACAATATGATATTTCATATGGGACCTTGAAATATTTAGAAGAAGGTAGCATTTCTCTACTAAATGGTGTAGAATCATATACTGGTTGATGATAGAGTGTCCAGACCTGAAAATGATCTGGTCAGACACTATGATATTCTCACAGTGTAGCCAATCCAAATTGATGGCATTAAAAATATGGCATATATTTTGCTATATTATTGAAAGAAAACTGATTGGTAGATAATTATCTGGGTCTCTACTATCTTTTCAAATGTTTAATCATACCCTTGTATTCTTGATTTTGATTACATACTTTTGTATATAGCAGAGAATGACAATGTGTCATGTCATTTCCCAAATCATCCTTCTCAATAAAATAAATCACTTAAATCCAAGATAAGAATGTGAAAAGATATCCCCAAAGCTACTATTCACATATGAAATCTTAAATGAAGCTTCAGTGTGTTTGGCGTTTTCATTAGTATGATAGAACTAGAGTTATAAAAGATGGTTACTGTTGCAGGCCTTCTTTTAAAAATAAAAATCATTTTTTAAGAATGGTTTAAGCATGGAATTTCAGGCAGGACAAAGCTGACATTTTGAGTGTAACATGGGCCTTTTCAAAGTATTTAAAAGCCCATTATGGTAGTTTTGGAAGTTAGCACCCACCCCTCTCCTAGAAAAATGAAATATTTTAGGAAATATTACAAAGGCAGAATATTTCCCCTAAAAGAGAAATATAACATGGGAGGCAGAGCTGCGTTTCCCCCCCGCCCACACCTTTGTTAAGGACTGACCCAGCCTTTTGTTCTTGCAAAGCTACCATAATGGGCTTTTCAATACTTCTGCTATTTGAATAAGCTAGGCATTCTTAGAAATAAAAATAACAAGGCTGAATGGATCTTCACATACCTATAAGGAATCCAGCTGTTTCTCTCTGCTTCTGAAACTGCGGCTGCCTAATGCAGCTGGAAACGACAGGAGGTGGGATGGGGCAGGATGGGGCAGGACCAGCCAGGAGTGGGCTTTTGGGGGTTCGTCAAACTGCGCAGAATCTTAGCTAGAGGATCGCCCAAACCCTTGCGAACCCTCAACACCCCTGGGTGGGGGCAATCTGAAGCAGGAATGCCCAGAAAAAATAAATAATTCAAAATTATAGTATAAATTATGATTGATCTATAGTTTGTCCACACATAAATAAAATGGAGTAGCATTAGGATTTTCATGTAAAGAAAAAGACATAATTTATCTCATTTTAATCATTTCAAATATGTTTAGTATTGAACTAAAGCCAAATATCCTCACCCTACTTTTTTTCTTTTTAACATCTTCATATTACAGGCTGCTGTGGCTGAAACCATTACAAAGTAATAAATAAATAATTATCATTACGAAGACCTGGGACAGGACAAAAAAAAAGCAAGTCTCACTATTACAATGAACTTGATTTTTTTTTTTAATCTATCCTACGTCTTCATAACTGCTATGTATTTCAATGGTGATACTACCCAATTATAGAGGATTTTATGTGATATTTCAGCAGAGTGAAATATAAAACTGATAATAATTCTGTCCCTTCAGTACAGTGTCAGTAATTTACTACCAAAAGGATCACTGATCATAGAGTACAGCACAACAGGAAAGCAGTCTTCAGTGCCACCACAACAGTCCATCATGAATAACTTTCCCCCAAGTGACTAAAGAAGAGTTTAAAATACTTCCATATAAGTAGAATGTAACTAGCACATTCCCTTTCTGGCCACTTTAGATTGAAGATTGAGCTTGTTTTCCAGCCAAAATATGTCACAAAACAATTCAACTGTTTTAGTGGCTTCTTTTTCTTATACCTAGCTACAGTTCAATGTTCAGGTGTATGCAAAAACCTTGTGTGCTCAGATATGGTGTGCTATTAACATTTTTCTATGTTCTAGAAAAGCTATTTTTTTCTAAATAATTGCACAGATTATATGGATTTGGGAAAGCAAGATATAGATTGCAAAAATAAATAAGTAAACAACAAATAAATAAACCATTTTCCTTATAGGAGAAAACTGCAGCATTGTTTTCACAATCATTTACATGATTACATAAGGAAGCATGTACTAGCAGCTCAGACTATCAACTTAAATTGCAATTCTTCATCCACTCACTAAGGAATCAATCCCATTGAACTTAACACAAATTACTTTTGATTAGGCATGTATACAACTCTGCTGCTGGGTGAGTCAGATTGTAGTATCTGTGACCAAATCTCTATCTGAAAGTATTGTAATTAATTTCAGTGTTTGATTAAGGTTTAGCTTCAGTAAAGGAGGTACTTTGTTTTCTCATACAAGTTTTCTGATAAGGGACCATATAAGTGAAAATATTTTAATGAAACCACAGAAAGCTGTTTTCACATCAAATTTCTGTTTGTAATTTAAAAACCAAGGGTATATGAAAAGCCTGAGGTTACCAGAGATTCTGCAGAACTAAGGACAACTGCATCAAAACTTTGGACATAAACAGAACCAGAAATTTAATGATGTTATTTTCTTACTGGGTTTTATGACAAAGATGAGCCTAGGACTTCTTAATATCACCTCTGGAATAATATATAGTTCTATTTAATTGTAAATGTGTATGATTTCCAAAGACCACAGAAAACTTCACAAGAGTTGTGAGATCTCAAAGTTTTCTTCATGAAAAAGATTTTATTTAGAGATTTGTAGATTGAGACCTCAAGTATAGTATACATTGATTGACCGTGTATAGAACTGTAGATTTATTAAGCATTGGTATCTAGGTTGAAATTAATTTTTTTCTTAAATCTAATATGTACATCTTTAAAATTCAATAAATCTTCTATAATCTAAACATTTATGGCATGAAATATTGAGTTCAACTCAACATTTCTTCCCTATACATCTACTTTTGTCATTTCCATCTGTTCTCAATATTTCTTTCATTTTTGATAGCTAGCATTGTCATTATTAAATTTCCTTCCTCCTGACTTATTTCTCTTCAAGTTAATTCAGACAGCAACATATCTGCTTCTCTTTAACTCTTTATAATGGCTCCCCATCAGGATTGAGTAGACTGTTACAGACCACATGCAGAGACCATCAAAATAGATTTCCACAAATCCGTGTTCTATATGGTAAGTCCATCCAGAAAGTGCTGCAGCTGAGAGAAACAACATTCAACATGGCTGCTGCTTCTCTGTGCCACAGTGCTTTCCGGATGGGACTTAGAGAAAAGTGGCAGCTCACAGCTGCTAAATTGCACAAGATGCTCTCCCAGCAAGAGCAGCAGCACCGCAGAGAGAAGCAGCCACTGCCCTGGAGAACAGAGATGGAGCGGAGCAGGCCCCGAAAGGCTGCTTAGTCAAGCCTCACCATGCAGCTTCAGCCATGCACGTGCACAGAAGCCTGCCCGGTGCCACCCCACTTTGGCATGAGTGATGTTGAGTTTGCCATGTCCACTCAGTCACATGACCCCCACCAAGCCACGCCCATAGAACCAGTGGTGGTAAATTTAGATTCCACCACTGTATATATAGTTTTTACAATCTGAAATGGGTGTCACCCTCATATCTCCATGATATTGTATGACCTCTGAGCAGTTGAGAAGCCTAGTCACCTCCCATTCTACAGGAAATACTCTCTTGCAGTATTTCCACTGAGGCTGCAGAGCAGGCAGTTTCCACTGATGGTAAAGTGTTCCTTTGTCCTGCCTTCAACTTCTTAAGACATGGGTGTCAAACTCACCACATCACTTTGCCGACATGTGACATTTCACAACGTTTTTCCCATTAATGGAGCTGGGATCGGCATGGCCTACATCTGACGCATCCAGCTCATGGGCCACCAGTTTGACACCCCTGTCCTAAGAAATGTAAAATACTATTCTTTCTTGTTGCTATAACCCATCAACCACAGTTGTCCTGCAGGAAGCTTTGTTTCCCTTCTGTAGCTTTCCCCCCCCCTTACTGCAAAAAGAATGAGTCTGGGGATCGAGTACTGGCTGGCTGCCATTGTTCATATTTTCCCTTTGGCCAATTGGATGAAATTCTGACTGGCATCAAGAAGAGAATGAAATCTCCAATGTAGACACCCAGTGATGCAAAACTGCTATTAAATAGGGCTGTCAGTTCTCTATGGCCCACTAAATGTTAGCCAAGATATACACAAAACCCCAAACTTTTTTCTGCCTTTAGTTGCTATCCATATTTTTGCAGTTCACATCAGATAATCTTAATACATAGGTTATGTTATCAATAGGACTATATCAAGCATCATATCAGGACTCATCAGTAAGTCATATCTCTCCAGATAATTGCCCTTAATAATTCCTTGTCTTGACATGGCAGAAATCTGTACAAAGCCTTAATTGCCTAAATGTTCACTGAAGAATTTAGAGCCTTCATATATTTATGCTTCTGTCAACATTTCAGTACCTGCTTCTAATTGAAAATTATGAGCCTTCTTTAACAAGATTAATTGAGATGAAGGGGATAAAGTTATAAGAATTAAACAGCTGAACTATTTCCAATTTAGAAGAAATTTATTTCCCAATATGTTATGTGGACTCTATCATAACTCCTTTCAGCAGTTTTCTTGAAAACTGGTGACAAAGAGGTTCTTTTCATTCATAACAGAGGAATATGCAGATGGCTGCTTATGAAACCATATCCTAAATCCTATCTGTCTGTGAATATTACAGCTCCAGAATTTAAATTCCCCTTTTTTGTGCTTTTCTCGGTTAACAGGTATTTTGATGGTTTTCTTGATGACTTTAGATAGTCAAAATATAATTAGATAATAATTGTCTCTAGCCTGAGAACTACTATTTTCCACATCACCAGCTTTAGCTTGTCAAGGCTGGTTGTATATCTTTAGAGTGCAAAGTGAATTAGGAATTATCCTTTACTTCCTCTATTCACTTTGGATCTATCTCCTAACTCTAAAACCCCCAGAAGTAGGAAAAAACATCTTCTCATTATCTACATTTATTTTGAAAATTGAACTTTTAAAGAGTCACTCTGTTTATTTATTGATTAGAGTTATATCTTACCTTGTCTCCAGGAGCTCAAGGCGTTTATATAGTTATTTCCTTCATATTATTCCCAGATCAACAAGGCTTTGAGGTAGAATTATGTGAGAGGGATTAATTGGACCAAAATCATTCAATACATTTCCCTGTTTTGTAAAGAACGACCATTTAAAATTTGAAATTGTTGAAAATATCATTAAGATTTTTCAATGCAATATCAGCTCTTCCAGTTTCTCTTTTCCTGCTTTTTATCCTCTAGACAAGATTACACTTCTTTCCCTCCCACCCAGTTCATTATCTGTTCCTCTGTTTTTTTTCCTGCATTCTAAAACATAGAACCTTTTGAGTAGCAATATTTCTTTCTTCTTTCTTTCTTGAACAAAGACAACTTTTTAGAAAAGGGTATTTTATTTTATATTACAAGAAGCTCTAGAAGATGAGATCAGATCAGCACTTTGGTTATTTCCAAGTCAGAAGGAACTCATTGAATACTGACAGAACTATAGAAGAAGAATCAGTAAACATTCTAATTAAGTTCTAACTAAGCTAACATAGTTCTAACTAAGCCATGCCAGTAAATCTGGAGAACAATACAGTGACCAACTGATTGGAAGAGTTCAATCACATTCTAATATCCCAAAAGGGGACTTTACAGAGTATGAGAATTATCATACAATATTATTAATTTTATTTGGTAGCAAAATAATGGCTATCATCGTTCAATGCAGATTAGGATCCTACATGGAAAAGACATTAACTGTTTATAGAAAAACCTTCAGTTATGCTTATCACGTCAGACTATGGACTGTACTTAGAAAAATGGCAGTCCCTGAACACCTTGTTGTGAAACTTATTTATGTTACAAGTCAGAAAACCACAAAACAGACTCAACATAGCAAAAAGGATTAGCTCCAAGTTGGCAAAGGCTCTATTCTCTCCTTAATTTTTCAGCCTACATGATGAATATACATTAAGGAAAGCCACGTTGAAAGAAGATGGAAGTTTTAAAATTAGACGAGGAAACATCAATAATCTGTGCTATGTTGATGATGCTATCCAGAGAGCCAAAAATGCCAAGAGTCTGTGTAAAAAAAAAACAACACAGTGAAAAATGGGGACTTAAATACAAATATAAGGAAGATATAGAAACCAGCCTTAGAATTGACAGGAGCAACCATCAATAGTAAAGGAACAGACAATCAAGAAATATGCTGCCATGAAAGCATGAAAGGTTTGAAAAAAGATAGTTAGCTGCTAGGTTGTGTCTATATCTTCAAAGATTAGAAAAGCGTAAGCAATAGTTTTCACTAAAACACTGTAAAGAATCAAACGTTGGACTTTGAAGAAGTAGACTAGAGTATTGATGCTTTTGAAATTTGGCATTGGAGAAGATTCCTGAAAATATAGTGAATGGTCAAAAAAACAAACAAATGGATCATTGAACGAAACCAGTCCAAAGTTCTCACGTGGTACAAATAACCAGGTTCAAATTATTATACCTTGCACACCTTACACAAAGATCTAACTCTCTGGAGAAGGTTCTAATGTTGGAAAAGGTAGAAGGAAAAAGAAGAGTATTGTCAAGATAGATTCAGTTACAGTGGCAATGGTTAGGATCAGATTGTCTTGGAGAAAATCTTGGAGATATTTCTACTTTCATTTGACCTTCTTAATCACTCATTTCCTCATCTGCATGTATGTTAATATTACAGGACAACAAAAAAATCTAATAGGAACAGGACAAGAATGTTTATTTAAGACAGGACCTACTTGAAACAGATCATTTGAAGGGAAGATGAAGGATAGGACAATGGTAGAAACCATGATTTGCATTCATAGTGTATATTCTCACTTTTTATATACCGGTATATTGATCAACTGTTTCTCACTTTTCCTTTTCCCTAGAGTAAACTCATACTGGCCCACTCCACATTTGTATCACAGTATATGAAAAAGAGAAAACCCTAATCTTTTATCCCAGCATCCTCATTCAAAAAAAACATATATGCTAATAGGAAAGCATGCATAACACAGAGAGAGAGACAAACACTCACAAATCTATCAGCACGGATATCATACACATCAGCACCCTTTCTGAACATCCTTGAGGGAAAAAAATAAAGTTTTCCCTTCATTGTGCAATTATTTTAGCCAAAAATAATATTTAGCTGCATTGTACACATGAATATATTGTATAGTTGCTTCTTGAAAACTGCTAATCAAGTATACATTTCCATGCGTATTTATTACAATAATGCATTCTGCTTTGAATATGATAGAAATCAGCCTAAATAATGCAGCTCATAAATGAATGTCTGTGGGCTAGAAAGATATTACTTTGCATTTGACTGCCTGCCAAGTAGGGATACATTTTAGTGATGCATGGATCCACCTGAGATTAGATCTCACTAATCTAATTCATTTTTTTAACACTTGAAAAATCATATCAACACTTCCTGAAGTAGAAGCTTCCAAAAGAGCCTACAAATTCAGTGGCAAATGAGATGTGAAAACCTTGTAGCGTTTTTCATGAGTCTTACACAGTTTTCCTCAAAACGTTTTAGATATAGTATTGACACTTAGAGCTTTGTACTGGAGAAAGCATTTGTGACATGACAGTAATATCTTGAGTGATAAATTCACAGCATGTGATCTGCATGAGAGCCTTGATTTTATTTACTTTATTTTAAGTATATCAGGTTTTTTTTTTAAAAAAATCTAGAAGTTACATCGTAAAAATGTAGTAAAATTTGAGCTGGACTATAATGTGGACCACTATATCTTAGACATAGACACAGGAATGAAAATACACTTCAGAATTATTGTAGACCGCTGCTGTATATATTGATACCAGCTATATACTTGAGACTCTTACAGCAGAAATCCATTTTCCTGTTAGATTTTCTTTTTCCAGAATACAAAATAAGAGAACTAATTAACAGATAAATTCCTTTTCTTTTTCCAACCTTTCAAATCTCAGTAGGTGTTAAAAGGATACCTTCTACAAGTATATTCTCCTCTCCATTAATAATTGCAGAATTAATTATATAATTATACCAAAGAAACACTTTCTGAGGTCGTATATAATTAAATCCATTTTGCTTAATTTATAAAAGCCAGTTCCATAACTATAAAAAACTATGAGTAACATAGACTTTTTAGAAAGAAATTTGGCTTGTCACAGTTGGGCACGTGAAGCTGTAACAAATTTATGAGGGGTATGTGTGGGTGGATACATGATAGAGAGAGAGAGAGAGAGAGAGAGAGAACATTACTTATGAATAATTATTCTGAAAGTATGTCTTCAAAATTAAGTTCCTTCACAGCTATCTGAACTGAGTGATGCCTCAAATTGTAGGATCAAAAATTCTTAGTAGAATTTCACGTTCTGTTTGAGTTATATGTCATTTGCCAACCAAAGCCTTGTGCAATTCTCTGCATGCACATTGTAATATTGATCAATGCGACCTGTATGAACTGAATTATAAATGAGTTCTGGGTTCATGAAAAATACAGAATCTGTAGGAAAGAACTTTATTGATGTATAACCAAGCAGCTACCACAATCCATAGAATTGAAAAACTTGGTTTTTGTACCCCTCTCCTGTATGCTAATTAATTTCATTACCACCACCACCCAAAAAAATCAGTTTTGTGCCTTGCTCCTTTATTGTTTGCCCAATAAAAGCAATTTCTATCTTTCTTAGCTGAAAAATCAAAAACATAAAATTGGGTCACTGTTCAGATTTAATTCAGTAGAGAATTTAGTATCTACATCTGCTCATATATATTTCTCTATTTCTTATTTTTATTAATGTTCCAAGGACCACTCGAATTTACAAAAGTCTGGCATGGATATAATATTATTGATATGTATGTACACATTTCCTACTTTGTAAACCTATGTAAGTATTTTAATGAAGGCTATGTGAGAATGGACCAATAGTTCAAACTGTAGTGATCCCCCAATTCCTTCAAAATAAAAAAAAATATACAGTGTCAGCTCTAGAACCCCATTCTTCAATACAAAAACTGATATAACTCTTAAAGAAACCTGAGCTGGATTCAGATGATGTACATAATTCTATTCTAGGTTGCAATTTTCAAAGAAAGTTGTTTGATGTGCGTTTTGAAGTTAATTGGTTTTATTTACATTTCCCATTTTCTACGAAAATCAGAAGAGATGCATTCTTTGGATTGAACAGTTGTGAAAAAAAATGCTATAATTATCAGTTCAAAAAGAGCCAGTTTGGTATAGTAGTTAAAAGCACCTGGCTAGAGACCACTATCTGGGTGACCTTGGACCAATCTCTCTCTCTCTCTCTTAGCCCTACAAATCAGACAGTGGCAAATCACTTCTTCAAAAAAGGGAAAAAAAACCAGACCCAGGAAACTACAGACCAATCAGCCTAACATCAATACCCAGGAAGATACTGGGAAAGATAATAAAAAAACAGATCTGCCAACATCTAGAAACTAGTAAAATAATAACTAGCAGTCAGCACGGGTTTGTTAAAAACAGATTATGCCAAACCAATCTTAATTCATTCTTCAACATAGTGACTAAATTAGTAGATCAGCAAAATACTGTGGACATAATATACTTAGACTTCAGCAAGGCATTCAGTAAAGTAGACCATAACATACTTCTTGGGAAGCTAGAAAAAGGTGTGATAGACAGAATCTCCTCCAGATGGATTCGCAACTGGCTGACAAACCATACTCAACAAGTAGTCCTTTAAGAGTCTAAGTCTACATGGAGGGAAATAAGCAGTGGGGTGCCACAAGGTTCCGTCTTAGGCCCAGTACTCTTCAATATCTTCATAAACAATTTAGATGAGGGAATAGAAGGATTAAGCTGGCAGGAACAGCTAACACCCTAGAAGATAGGCTCAGGATCCAGATGAATTTTGACAGACTTGAACACTGGACCCTATCTAACAAAATGAAATTCAACGTAGAGAAAAGTAAAGTCCTACACTTAGACAATAAAAATCAAAAGTACAGATATAGATTGTGTGAAACCAGGCTTAATAGCAGTAACTGTGAGAGGAATCTTGGAGTCTTAGTGGACAACCAGCTAAATATGAGCCAGCAGTGTGCACATACAATAAGAAAATAATAACCCACCTCTAACTGTGAACATTTCACAGCTTTTATTTATATTAGGGGAAACAATACACACACAACCAGCATGTACACTACTATAATGAGAACTTTAAACCATTCTAAGCTACTGAATGAGCAGTCCATTATCCAAAAAGATTTTTCCCCCTTCCCTATTCATCTAAATATGTTCACTCCAATGTGATTGGTATAATGGATTGGATAGCCAAATTGGTGCACTGATTCAGATACAAGACTACTAGTGAGAGATCAGGAGACTGGGAGTTCTAGTCCTGTCTTTAGACCAGACACTCTCTCTCTCAGTCTTAGAAAGAAGGAGGCAACAACAAATTGCTTCTGGAATCTGGCCATAAAACTGCAGGGATTTGTCCATGTAGTTGTCAGGAGTCCACACTGAATCAAAGTTTCCAAAAGGAAAAAAAAAACTTCTATGTAACATGTGCTGTTTGGGACTATACACAACTTCTTGTACTGCAACATTTTATTCCAGATGAAGCTTCTAGATATTCCCACCCCCATTCCCTTAAATCCAAGAAAGAATCTCCAGAAAATCCTACCTCTGTCAAACAAACAAACTACTGACTATAGTTTGCAAATAATCAAATCAAATACAATGTTCTGTCTTTAAAAGGCCTAATATGTTTAGTTTTATTGTTATTAAATTAGATTTGTTAAATTCTGTTTAAGCAGCATTTGAAATAAAGTCATAATATTATGAAGATGTTCATGCTGATTGATACTTCTATTGAATATGTTCTTCATTTCTGAAATCTAATATTTACTCTGGATTTAAAATATCCACATTTAACATCTTTGGAAAGCTTGGCTCAAAGTTTTTTTTTTCAAATCTTGATAGCTGTTGTTCTTATTAACAATATCTTTCAAAGGTAAGATCTAAAATTAACTAGTATTTCCAAATCTCTGTATAATATATGATGTGTTAAAAAGTTTCATTATTCCATGAATATTTTTTTTAACTGAATTTCTGCAAACTCTATTATCATTGTTTGACAATACAGGTAGTGAAAAGGTGTTTTGTTTCTCACATAGGAATAACAGATAAGTTAGTTAGAAATAGTTATAGTAGAATTGCAAAATTCTAGGGGAAGATAAGAAAACAGCAGATGTTTGCAACTTCCATGGGGTCAAGAGCTATGCTGGACTTGTGAAGTAGATAGAGAGTTCCACTAGAAAACTAAATTAGATTGGTTAAATTCTGTTTAAGCAGCATTTGAAATAAACTCTTAATATTATAAACATTTTCATGCTGATTGACATTTAAATGGTGTGATTATTATATATATTTACTTCATTTTTTTATTGTAACATTTAATGTTACTATATGTGATTCTAGAATTGCAATATGAAAGTCCTCATTTAGTAACCACAATTGGAACCAAGCAAAACAGTCCCTAAGTGAAATCTAAGCTTCCTTTACCTCAGTATTCTTTTGCTTTACAGACCTGCAAAGATCATAAATGAAAGGTCATAAAGTTACTTTTGCATCCCTTTTGTAACTGCAAATGGTCACTGATACTATGTAGTGTCATTAGCAGCTACCGATTCGGGCGAACCAATAGCTAATTTTATAGTCAGTTCAGCGAACCGGTAAATCCCAGCCTTGGCTGACCTTGCCTACCCCACCCCACCCCTCCCAGGAGTCTCCATGCAGCCCATTTTGGATACAGGTAAGTGCAGGGTGCACGCGGAGGCTTGGGGAGGGTGAAAAACAGGCCTCCCAGAAATTCTGGAAGTTCTGAAATGGGCCCGTTTCTGGTCTCCAGAGGGCCTCTGGGGCCCAGGGGAGGCCTTTGTCACCCTCCCAGAGGCTCGAGGAAAGCCTCCGGAGCCCAGGGATGATAAAAAATGGGTGGTGCAGGAGGCTGACTAGGCCACAGCCACCATGGCTATTCCCACCCAGCAACCGGGCAGAGAACCAGTTGTTAAGTTTTTTGAAGACTACCCCTGCCCATAGCATTGTAGGATAAGATGTATTAGGTCATTATGAATAATACATTTTCTGTATTAGCATTCCCTTTGTATGAATGATCGCCAGGAATTTAAAAACACTGACATATTTTGAAAATATGTAACCAGAGTCTTATAAATGTTGGGATGCTGCCTTATAATTTTCACTGAATTTAATTTGAAGAGTTCTAACATTTTTCATCTATGGTCCTACACCCCATTAATTTCATAAAATAGTCTTTGTGTATCACAAAGTAAAGTACATGTGCTGGCTCATAAGCACTGGTGTGTTTTTTTTTATCTTTTGCAAATATATTTGTAGAAGTTTCATGTGTGCAATCAATACTGCAATATTTACAACTACATATGTATGCTTGCTTCTCAGCTTAACCAACTTCAGTGGGTTATGTTAGGTAAATAAAAGTACAAGAATATGGATACAATAAATACTACTGAAAAGGACTTTGTTTATATACTATAGTAAATTCTAGGTTATTTCACACAAACTGTAAGTACATCATTAAATTCAGTATTTCCTTTACAGTGGGGACCACGTTCAGTTTCTCCAGATGGAAAAATCCATTAGATTTTTTTGTTAATTTTAAAGTGTCTCCATTGTCTATGTTGAACTTTATAAAGTTTGAAAGATTTCTATAAAAAATACAGCAAAGGTCATACAATTCTCATAATGGTAGACTCTAGGATATCTTCAGGGATAAGGGACTGATAGATTAGACATAGTTAATGCTGCTGTTTAGCAAGTGCACGCATGCTTATTGTGCAAGCAAAACAGACACTATTTTTAATGATTTTAATTTTTAGTTGTACTCCTATGACAAATTTCTGTGTACCACTCAATGGCTTATTTCAAACTGATTAATTTATATAATTAGGTCACCTATAATAAGAAAGAAAAATCTCATATGCTTGATTTTATATCTACCCTCTTAAAATTTGGAATGCACATTCATATATATATGTTCTTATATGATGCCTATTTTTAATTTCTCTCTTCCAACTGAGGCAAAAGAATCACTCATACAGAGATGTTATATCTAAAAAGCAAAAACAAAGCCACAAGTTCCCTCACTTCCAATATTTAAACAAACTTGTTTTCATTATTCATTTTTATGCTATCTACTGCTATTTCCATGGTACCAAATCTATATTTATAAGTACAATTTAGCAATTCATGATTAGCAGTAGCTAGTAATCTCCCATATGGTGTTGGACCCAGGTTATAGGTTAGGCTTATCAAAAGCTGCTTAGAAAGCTTCAGTTGAGTTCACAATAACTCTGAAGTATACAGTGAGCCATAGTTTTTGCTGCTAAAAAGAAACTTCAAAGTATTGAAATTCTATGTAGTATGGTGTGTAAACTGAAGAACAAATTTTAATAACTTTTTAACTACATGTATGCAAAAATATGCCAGTGATAAGAAGCTAGAAATGTTTATAAATGGAAATCAGTAAAGGATGGAAAGCACAAGATTAGCATCATGCAATTAATCTCTTCAGATGAAATATGCAGAATGGAATTTGGTTCCAAATATTATTCAAATTTGGCTCCTCCATTATACAATTGCAGGTCTGTATAATATGCATTGGACAAAATTTAAAATTGTATCCTTATGTACACATGCAAATTATAACAAAGGACTAGAGCATAGTCAACATTAAAGGCTATTCTCCATTTGCCCATAGTTTTGTCATGAATGTGTCCCAGTAAAATATTTTTCATGACATGGCCAAGGTTCATGACAAGGTTCACTCTCTAGTCCAGGGGTGTCAAACTCACATCATCATGTCTTTGTCATGTGATGTATTGTGACTTTTCCTCCCTTCGCTAAACCAGGGGTGGGCATAGCCAGCACATGATGCATCCAGCCCGCAGGTCACGAGTTTGACACCCCTGCTCTAGTCCATATCTGAGACAGCTTAAAATCACTCTTAGCTATTCTGGTGTTAAAATAATATTCTCCTCCTTATGATAAAAATAGTCTATGATAGTTTTGGTAGCGTAACTGAGAAACTTTAACCACCGTTCAAAGAGCATGCCAGTCAAATGACATGTGTATAATTTCTTCCCATGGGCAGTGTCTTCCAGAGTCATTCTGCTTTGGGCATGGAGGGGCTTTGCTTTTTTCCAAACCAGGCTCCCCTTATATCCAACAATCCCAACTTGGAGACCAACATAAGCCTCATCAGCATTTGAACAGCGGCGACTGAATAATAGTTTAAACTCCTTTGGAACTCAGATTTAGCACTATTCGAGATAGCATGACTCTGGTGTTCAGTTAAAAGTTGGGCTTCTTCTCAACACATCCCTGCAAAAACTTTGCTCAAAACCAATTAGCATCTATCAAAATTCATATCCCCATCCCTGTCCCAGGTTAAAAGTGATGTTTTCTCAACAGCTGGTAACATTTGATGGGAAGGGAACAAAACAACACTTAGGTAATACAGCAATTCCTATTTTAATGTCTGCTGTACACTGGAAATAAGGTAAGTATCCTTTTGGCACAGTGCTTATGGCAGGATAGGATCACCAATGGGGAGCAGCAAATTTTTATGCTGTTACACTTTGTTGCTAGCTCAAGGATTAGCAAATAACACTTGGGAAGAAGTCTCTATTGTTCGTGGGCTTTTTCCCCCCTTCCAAACTCATAAATATTGTAGCATTTCTTATTGTTTGAAATTATTAATATATTGCTGTAGCATGAGCCATGGAAATCGTTAATGTGCTAAGCACAAGAGAGTAAAAATTATTTGCCTCAGTCTGAAATCTGATAACTTTTTAAATAAAAACAAAAAGTTTCAAAATGCCACCAGGAGAGATGATCCTAGATTATTTTTTTTTCTAATTCAAATATGGCTTTTGTGAATGCCAGTGAATTATAAAAAAGATGAAATATTAAAGAGGCAATTGGCAATGGGTGGGCAAGGAAAGAAGTGACTGGTTTATAATTGGCTCTTTTGTTACATTTAGGATAGTGAAAACTTTGTCCAAAGGCATTTTTTTTGTGTGTCATTGTATGCCAGTCAAGCATTTTGTTAGCTGTTTGAAAAGCCTACATTTGCATACATTTTAAAAGGTGACGAACTGGTCTCTGCACAGATCAATCATTCCCAAATCTAAAAAAATATATTTAGGAAAACTGCAGAACAAGAAGAAAGCATGGTTCTTTCTTATAAACTGCTTCTGAATTTCAGTACATACACCTGATCATGCAAATAACTTTATTCGTAACTGGAAGGGAAAAAAAATGTCACTGCACACAAACTGAGCTTTTTCACCCCTGACATTGGGCTGAAGACATTGCAAAGTAGAGTTTCAGACCTTATTCTTGGATGTCAAAACAATGAGGACAACATTTTTAAATGGAAGAAGTGAAGCTGTTTTTCATCTATTGTTATCTCAATTGCTGCCTGGCAAATTGCTCAAATCATTAAAGTAATGATGCTGTTTGTCAGCCTTTTAAGTAAGATAAGGTCAGGAAACAGGAATTGCTAAGAGTCTTTAATGTGGTTAAGGTATTGCAGTAGAATCAGACTCCCTTTCTACTTCACCTTATGCATATAAGAATCATGACAGAATTGTTTCAAGTTTCTTTCTTTCTCACATTTTCTCCTTTTTTCAGGATTCATATCTTTTTGTAATGGCTTGGCACTCCCATCTGCCTTCTCCAAGTCAAATCCACATTCCATCACGTTATAAAAAGTTTTATATATTAGTGAGGTACTTTTTCATATATTTTATTTCTCTATCATGAAAAAAGTAAAATTTATTTCAAGTAGTGCTTGATCCATGACATCTTGGCAACAATACAGCAATTGTTTACTATTGACTTCTTTGAGGATTTTTTTTTAAATTTCTGCCCTAGTTTTCAGTATTTGGTTTTGTTTTTTGTTGAACGGTGGTTTTCCATTCAATCCAGCCATACATAACTTTTCTAGATCAATCAAAGTGGGCTAGATGTTAGTTTTTAATACATCTATAACCAAACTGAATGAATTTACTAGTTGAGGTAAAAATATGTTGCGATGCTCTTTTTACCCCTCTGTTGGGGTCCCCAAGTGTATATGATCCACATATATAACTTTTTCCTTCTTCTAACAGAATTTACAGTCGAAGTGTGTATTTATTAATATAATAATTTCTATTCCACATATTCAATCCAAATAAAGTAGAACCTCTGCTCACGACCATAATTTGTTCCACAACTTTGGTTGCAACCTGATTTGGTCATGACCCGAACCTAATTTTGGAAATTTGGCGCTTAGAAAAAAAATGGTATGGAAGGGGAAATCGGCCGCGGGGGAAAAAAAATGTGAATTTTTTGGTCGGAACCTGATTTGGTCATGATCAGAAGCGTTCATGACCAGAGGTTCTACTGCAGGTTCTTTAAAATGGCTTGGGGACTATTTTTTAAAAAAAAATTAAAAACACACTTTTAATTTAAACAAAATAACTAATAAACTAACTAAAGGAACATAAACTCCTATGTAACTACAGCACCCAAACCTACCTAGACAAACAAGGCAGGTCTGCAAATTGGTATCACTAGATTACCGGGGTATCAAACTGGCGGCCGGCGAGTTGGATGCATCACACACAGGCCATGCCCACACCAGCCCCATGAATGGGAAAAACATCGCAAAACATCACATGATGGCAACGTGTTGAGGAGGGTTTGACACCCATGCACCAGAAGCACTTTTAAATAGAAGATTTCACTTCTGTTGATACGAATTTTTAGAGTTCCTACAAACAAGAACAGATCTGGATTGCACAAAGTTGTTTCTCATGGGATCAGCCTTATTTACGTATATTATTATCTGTGGAAAGTCTATGAGAATATACAGGGGATGGGAAAGCACAACACTTACTCTTATACTATTTTGCTGTGCAAACATACATTAGACAAATTGGGTTTGGGAGTATGTCAACCATGCCACATTAACTGCATCTTACAGATGGAAAGATAAACAAATTTGGAAGATTAATATAATTTTACACTTTTCAGATACTTGCCAGGCGGAACAACAGGGGCAGAGATAAGACTCTTTTCTATTTTCCATTTCGGGACACATAGATGACAGGTTTCAGAGACACTCAAAGACTTCTAAACAAAAATTACTTTATATTTATCTTTCAGTACATTATCAAGGAGGAGAATTATAATTCAACAGAGGCAGATGTGTTTTAATAGGCTCTTTAAATTCTTTCATAGAAATTAAGTTTGGCTCTTTTGTCAGCTATTTCTCCAGGCAAAACAAAGTTATTTTCATGATTATAGAGATCTCAAATAATATCTTCCAAATTCTAAATGTAAAATAGAAAGAGAGGTCTTCTTATTGATACTCAAGAAATAAAAAGATGCTAAATGCAAGGCCTCCTTGTATAGAATATTTACCTTCCAAAGAATGAAGCAATGTAATATATGAATGAATAATTTAATATATGTTATTTCAAATACAGTAACCAACTCATCATGACACATTCTGCCTGGCTTAAGTTCATCCTCCAAAGTCAAAGAGATTAGCTACAATAAAGGTAGGCAAAATTGGTGGTTCCCAGGTTCATGATATATAGCAACAGAGAAAAGATAAAATTGTTACTTGCATCTGGACAGCACAGTTCTATTCAGTGGTTTATTCCCTGCTAAATCGATAAACAAAAGTGAGGAAAGTACAGCCACAATCAATGAATAGGAACTTATGATTGAATCAAACCTGTGTGACAAAGTACTATGAGAAATCAGCAGAAAAGGTCAGTTGGTCTGGAGAGATATTTTCTAGGGATGTGGTACATCCAAGTGATCAGATGGCAAACTGATTTTTAGATCCACATTAGAACTACAATAACTTATCAGAAAATTTGGAAGAAGCATAGAAGTTTTCCTTGATATAATTGGTGGTTTACGTTGGGAGTGGATCAAGATTAAAATATGGCCTCATCAATGGATATATTAAACTATTGATCTAACTGTTTACTTCCTAACTGCTAGATCTGATGAGACAATCATTCAAAGTTTTGTGTATATTTGTTTAAGCCACACTAAGGTTTTCTAAAACGAATACAATCCTCACACTGGCTGGGGATTGGTGGGGATGTTTCCTACAGAACAGGAAGTCAGCACACAGATTTTTAAATAAATGATCTAAATCAGGGCTGTTAAACTCCTGGCCCATGGGCCAGATGCATCACGTGCTGGCCATGCCCATGCTCAGTTTAGCGAAGGGGAAAAAAGTCCCAACATGTGACACCACCATGATGATGTGAGCTTGACACCCCTGATCTAAATGATAACATTAATACAAAGAAGATAGAGAAACCAATAGGTCTATCCTTCACTTGGAAAAAATTGATCAGAAATGAAGTTTAAACAATAGATTTATAGTCTACAGGTTTTTTTCCCTACAGTTCCAGCAATGTGCTTTCCTTCCATCCTCAAGATGGGAGAAAAACATATGCTGCTTTGAAAATTGTGGTCCTGCAATGCTCTTCTTGCTGTGCCTCCAAAACAAGATGAATTAAGTTGCTTCCCTCATAGGAAGGTGAGAACTGCTTAGGTTGCCAGAAGCTTCTGTGGTGGAATCACATAAATCACAGATGAAGCAAAGAGAAAGGAACAAGGAGAGTGAAGTGCTTGCTGGAGAGGAGAAAATATAGAGATAAAGACTACCTGGTGAGAGGCAGCTTCAAATTTACTGGTAAGAAAAGCAATCTGTCAGATTCCTAATGTGATACTGCCATTCAACTGGGGAAGGGGGGACCCCTAATATATTGCTTTATTATTGTTTAGTCAACTGTTATTTTATAACCTTTATCCTGGTGCCTAAGCACCCTGAGTTATTCTCACCTGTTGGGGAATGTAACAAGGGTGAGGGCATGTGGGTTTAATCACTCTGAAAAGCAGCAGAAGATGATCCTGGGAACACTTGCTAATCTGGTTCTCAGGATGGCCGTTACAATAACCCTAACCCTAATCCACATCAGACTGAAGGGAGGGGTCTCTAATGCCTTAAATCTAACTGTATTGCCTGAGGGAAATTAGAGTCTCCTTTGCTTTTCTCCTGTTTCACTCCTGCTCAATAAAAGGTTCCTTTTGAAATAACACAGTTTCAAGAGTTTTTACTTTCTTGAGTGAGAAGGAGAGAGTGGACCTTACATAAAGCAGACTCTGCAAAAGTGGTCAACCCTGGGAAGCAAATTTTGCTGTACCATGGGGACCCTGCAAACCATGTCTGAGAAAAGCAGAGAGCATGGGAACCTGAATGCTGGGGAGAAACATCTACCACCACCCAGCCGGACATCAGTCCCCTACGCCCTGAAGGAACCCTGGAAGACTCGAAAAAGCCCTGCTGGTCAATTGGAAACAGGAAGAAAGACAGCTGGGACAGGAGAACCAAAGGGGTCACCTTCATGCATGGCAGACAAAAACTGGGGTGGAAATTGGAGCTGGAAGCCCTCTCTGACCAGGAAGAACTGGCTTAGGAACTACTGAGGGAAGACCAGATGAAGCGGCACATCACACGGCTGGTAATGGAAACTCTGGAGAACCTCAACATCCGAGGGGAGCCAGACTGACAGCCAAGGGGTGCTGAGATTGCAGCAGCACCAGATGATGCCATGGCTGCCACACACAACCCCAGGTGCAGCCAACCAAGCCACCGTGGCAGCAGCAGTGATCCCAGCAAACCCGCCCTGTGCAGCTTGAGCCCCGGCAAATGTTGCTGGCCAGCCCAGAGCCCCACAGTTGGAAAGGAAGACACCTCCCTTGGGAGTGAAACTTGATGGAGATCCGCAACAACCGGGATTTTTCGTGGCACACGTGCTCACGTATATGCAGGAGTCCGGATGTGAGTCCCAGACCCAGGGAACCCGAGTCCGGGTGGTCACCTTAGCTCTTGAGGGAGCAGCAGCCAGATGGATGGTGACCCTGCACAACATGGACCCTCCAGAGCTGTGGAATTTTGACAGGTTCATGATGGCCCTGCGGTGCCGGTTTGAAGACCCCCTTGCTGACCACAAAGCCTGTGATCGTATCAAAGTTGTGAAGCAAGGCCGGCAACCAGTGGCAGAATACAGAGAGGAATTCTGAGACCCCCGCCTGCCAAGTGGACTGGCCAGAGGATATCCTGGCGAACTGTTTCAAGGTTGGGCTCAATGACAACCTCTACAATGCGTGTGTCGCTCGAGGTGCATCGAACTACTTACAGGAGTGGTACCTCACTGCAGAGGAAGTGGAGATTGACATGGCCTGGAACCAGTACCAAGCAGGCTGGGTGTTGAAGAGATTCTCACCCCAAGGGAAGCAAGAGCCTTTCAAACCAAAAACCACTTTTGCACCAAAACCATCAGCCTGTTTCAAGTGCAGAAAAGAGGGCCACCTAGCTACAGAATGTCATTCAAAAACTCCTGCCAGGAAGTGCAAATGCCTGTCAAGGGGAAAGCCTGCGAAACCAAGCCCTCATGGGAGAGAAACCACCTTAAGGAGCAGAGAAGCCGTAGAGTTTCAGAACACCCCTACCCTGGGGGATGAAACTCCAGCACCCCAGCAGGAGGGACAAACCCCATTCGGAAGTGACCCAGAAGATGACCCACTGGTAAGTGACCCAACTGAACCGCTCACCCTCCCTTTGAGACTATCCATCCCCAGCCGAGAGGAAATAATAAAAATCTCAGCACTACTGGACTCGGGGTGCACCCGATACTTAATTAGCCCAACCCTAGTGGGAAAACTGGGAAACTAAACCCCCCCCCCATTGCTTTATGCCAGCTGGATGGATCAGTGGTGGGGAGGGAGCCAGCCGTCTTTGCCACAGAAGCCCTACAAATAAGCATGGGCAGCCACGAAGAGACACTGACATTCATGGTGGCACCTGGAATGGAACGGCCATTAATTCTGGGCCTGACGTGGCTAAAAAAGTAGAACCCGAAGGTGAATTGGAAACAAGGCACAGTGAAATTTAAATTGAAATTTCAATTGCATGTAACTTTTGCAGAAAATCAAAATGAGGAATCCAGAAAAGAGAGGGAACCAGGCAAACAGCAATGCTCAGTGGGGCTGAACCAACCCAGGGCATAGCCAGAGAGTATAGAGACTTGGCTGAGGTTTTCAGTGAAGAAGCCTCTGACGAACTGCCCCACCCACCACTCCACTGAATGTGCTACTGAAATCCTACCCAGTGCAAAACTCCCTAAGCCAAAAATGTATAGCATGTCCCCTAGGGAACTGAATGAGCTGAGAACCTTCATCAACAAAAATGTGGAAAGGGGTTTCATCGAACCAGCCCAAACAAATATTGTGACCCCAATGATCTTTAGAGAAAAAAAGGATGGCTCAATGAGTCTTTGTGTAGACTATAGGAACCTGAACACTGTGTGCATGGAAAATATGTACCCACTCACCCTTATGAAGGGCATGTTAGCCCGCCTTTCCAAGTGAAGAATCTCCAAACTGGACTTGAGAGAAGCCTATTACTGAATCAGAATAAGGGAAGGGATGAGTGGGAAACAGCATTTAATATGCCCTTTGGGTGCTACCAATTCAAGGTACTCCCTTTTGGACTACCAGGGCCCCCAGACATTTTTATATAATTAATAAACAAGGTACTTCATGAACATTTATACAAAGGGGGCCTCGTCTACCTGAATGACATTTTAATATACACCAAAACAAAAGTGGAGCATGTAAAATTAGTCCAAGCTGTTTTAAACAAACTCCACGCAGCTAAGCTTTATGCCAAATTCTCCAAGTGTGAATTTCACCAAGAAAAAATAGACTATTTAGGGTATAAAATTTCCCACCAAGGCATAGAAATGGATCCCCAAAAAGTGCAAGCCGTAATTGACTGGGTGCCACCCGCACATGCAAACAATTGCAAAGTTTGCTAGGATTTGCCAATTTCTATTGCCAATTTATTCCCACCTTTGCGCAAATCGCCCTCCCCATAACTAACCTATTAAAGACAAAGGGGAGGAGAATCCAAAACCAAAACAACCTTTAAATTGGACAATTGAATGCCAAGCAGCATTCAAAAAACTTAAAACAACTATTCTCGGATAAGCCACTTTTAAAACATCCAGACCCAGAGAAGCCATTTGTCATACAAGACGATGCTAGTGATGTGGCCGTAGGGGCAGTCTTGCTTCAAAAAAATGAGAAGGACCAACTGCAACCATGAGCTTATACACCCAAAAAATTAACTGAGACTGAACAAAGACGGGCCATTTGGGAGAAAGAAGCATATGCTGTGTGCTGGGCACTCTTAACTTGGTGACACTTCCTAGTGGGAAGCAAAAATTCTTTCAAGGTGTGGACTGATCACAAAAACCTGGAGGCTCTTAAAACCCCATGAAAGCTGTCCTCTAAACAAGTATGATGGGTGCAGTACTTTAAACATTTCAATTTTATCCACAAATATTTCCCAAGGGGGGGGGGGGTTGGCAGACTCTCTTTCAAGAAAAGCACAATACAATAGCCTTAAGCCAGAAATAGTCAAACCTCTACTTCAGAGCCACCAGCTAGCAGCTAAAGTCCTTATCAGAGCATAAGCAAAACAAGAAGCACTCACAGACAATGCTAACACTCAAGCTTTTAAACAGGCCCTTGCAAGTGATGAATGGTTTCTAACTCACAAAAATACCTGCATAATAGAAGATGACTTAGCTTGGGTAGGGGGGAAACTATACGTCCCTGCCAGCCAAAGACTGCAACTCTTGGAAAGATGCCATGATTCCAAGCTGGCCAGACACTTTGGATTCATCAAAACCCTGCACCTCATCAAGCAACAGTTCTGGTGGCCATCCCTCAAGAAAGACATAGAAATTTATGTAGCTAGCTGCCCAGTTTGCAGAGCAGCTAAAAGACACCAAGGAAAAGCCTAGGGACTTTTACAAATTGTAGCCAAACCTTCAGCACCCTGGAGAGAGATCTCCATGGATTTCATTGTACGGCTACCAGAGAGTGCGGGAAACACAGTCATCTGGGTGGTCACGGACCTGTTCTCTAAACAGGCACACTTCATCCCCTGCTAAAAAATCCCAACTGCTAAGACCCTGGCAAAAATGTTCCTGACACACATTTATCACCTACATGGAGCTTCACTGAGAATCATCTAAGATAGAAGGGTCCAATTCACTTCAAAGTTTTGGAGGACATTTCTAAACTTGTTAGGAACCCCCAAGGCTTAAGATGCTCCCACCACCTGGCTGTCAATGGCGGGCAGAATGCACAAATGGGGTGTTAGAGCAATATTTAAGATATTTTATTAACTACCAATAGGACAATTGGACTGACTTGTTACCTTTTGCAGAGGTGGCATACAACAACTCAGTACAATCAAGTACTGGTTTTACTCCTTTTAGAATAGCCACTGGTGAGGAATTAAGCCCAATGCCTGAACTTCCCACAGAGGAACCCACCACCCCATCCCTTAAGGAGTGGATGGAAAACCTACAAAACACATGACCAGTTGTTAGGCTAGCACTAAAAGAGGTGAGGGCTGCTTTCAAAGCCCAAGCTGATAAGAAAAGAAAAGAACAAAAACCTTCAAAATAGGGGACAGGTTTATTTATCAACTGAATTCTTAAAATCACTACAGCCATATAAAAAATTAGGACCAAAGTTCATTGGACCTTTTCCCATAACCCGAGTGATCAATCCAATCACAGTAGAGCTGCTCCTCCCCAAAACACTTAGATAGGTCCACCCAGTGTTCCACTGTAGCCTGCTCAAATCACATCATCCCTCAGACCTCCAACCCCTACACCTCCTGTCCCTGTCATGGATGAGGGAGAACAACACTTTGAAATCAAAGAAATCCTAGATTCTAGACACAATCACACAATAGCTAGTAACTTGGAAACATCTGCCCCTATCTCAAAACAAATGGGTGGCCAGAAAACATGTAAAAGCCCCTACACTGTTGAGGAAATTCCATTTGCAATATCTCAACAAACTATGTTAATGTACTATAATTATGTTTTGTCTATTTCTTTATAGGGGGATCTCCCTTTTTTTCTAAGGAGGGCATTATGTCAGATCCCTAACATAATACTGCCATTCAACTAGAGAAGGGGGGACCCCTAATATATTGCTTTATTATTGTTTAGTCAACTGTTATTTTATAACCTTTACCTTGGTGCCTAAGTACCCTGAGTTATTCTCACCTTTTTGGGAATGTAATGGGGGAGGGGGATGTGGGTTTAATCACTCTGAACAGCAGCAGATGATGACCCTGGGAACACTTGTTTATCTGGTTCTCAGGATGACCTTTACAATAACATCTTTGTACCTGTGGATTGGCTGAATCCACATCTGACTGAAGGGATAGGTCTCTAATGCCTTAAGTCTAACTGTATTGCCTGAGGGAAATTAGAGTCTGCTTTGCTTTTGTCTTGTTTTCACTCCTGTTAATAAAAGGTTCCTTTTGAAATACCACAGTTTCAAGATATTTTACTTTCTTGAGTGAGGAGGGGAGACAGGATCTTACACAACCCTTGCAGTTGTTATTCCTAAGTAATCCTTTAAAAAAAAAGGGGAGGGGAGAAGAAAACTTTGATGGCCAGGGAGGTTCTGTTCTCTCTAGCAGTTAAAACTGAAATGGTCATAGAGGCACAGAAGCCCACGGTGGAAAAAGGTATGGTCCTTTGGTTGACCTAGTTGCAGACTTGCAGACTATCAACATCCCTCAAGATCCTCCTTTGCTCAAATCAGAAAGTTTGCACAGTAGGTATATTGTATTTTTTAAATAGAAAATGTTATTTTCCTTTAAATCACTTTGATATGAGTTCAGCCATCCTTCTGAGCTGCTCCTGAGATGAAAGATCTGTTATAACATGGGTGTCAAACTCAATCACATCATGGGATGTATCGTGATGTATCACAACATTTTTTTGCCTTTGCGGAGCTGAGGTGGGTGTGGCCTGCATATGACATATCTGGAGTGCAGGCCTCCAGTTTAACAGGCCTGTGTTGTAACAACATATCCTCAGAAAATGGTTAGCATGTCAAACCAATGCTAAAGCAAGGTCAGGGTCTGGAGGACATATTTCATAAAATCAGAATATGTCAGGCATAGTTTCTGATGAAGATGACTGTTTGTTAGTGATACTAGATATATGGAGATAATTTGCTCCTACTCTGCAGTCATCATAACTCCAACAAGAAGAGCATGAATAAATTTTCACTAAGCCATTTAGGAAAATTGAGGACTAAGTAAACAAAAGATGGTAGGCAGATGTGCTGCTCCACTCATGCACCTACACATACACTATGAGTGTAAGGAGTCTTTATTAAGGCTCTCTAAGCCTGAACTGTTATTCCCCAGCAATTCCCTATGCCAGCACCAGCTCAACCCCAGTAAGTTTCATAAGCTAATCAAATGAAGACAACGCTAGTCCTCAAGGCAAAAGCAAGTCCACAGACAAAGGTAAGGCAACACAAAGGCAACAGCTGAAGAGACACAATCTGAAGTTCAAGGCAAGAACACACAGCAAGGAAATGAAAACGTTGTTCTCAGCATTATCTCCATCTGTCTGCTGTGCTAAATAATCAACTTCTGGTGCAGTCCATCAAGAGGGATGAGGCTGCTCCTCACAAGTAATCTAACTGACCTTTGCAATTCCTGCCTTTTCTCTGGCCTAGATGTTCTTGGCAGTTCCTGTTCCTCATCGCTAACAGTTACAGCTGCATGCTGTAGAAAGTTAGCACCCACCCCTCCTAGAAGAATGAAGTATTTGGAGAAATATTAAAAAAGGCAGAATATTATATTTCCCTAAAGGAGAAACATGTTTCTAAAGATAGAAACTCAGAGCTTCAGCTCCCTTCCCCCAAGCAGATACTAAGCTGAGGCCAGCCTTTAGAAATGCAGATTTGGTAATTCATTACTTCTAGCAGCAAGGTCTGAACAAAGGATTAGCCTTCAGCCCCTTCATTGCATTAGCACATTTGACTTCAAGACAAACTGACGCCTGCATAGACCTCCTGGGAGTCTGACAACAACCAATAGAATACATTTCTTACACAAGAATAGGAAGCTCAAGGTATAAATACCCCTCTCTCTCTCATCTCCATGTGTTCAGATGCCCAGGATCATGTGCTTGATGGCTCTGCTTCATTAAACCATCTTTCCAATCAGCTTCCATGTTTCCAGTGTCTTTCTCCCCACTTGGAACTAAACCAGATGGATATTTCTTCCAACAATGCTTTCCCACCTGAAGCCTCAGGGCTGTCCTGCTGCAGCTGTGCTTCAGTCAAATCACTGTCAGATGGTGGCTTGGAATCATTGACCAACTCACCTCCTGTTGTGCCTGGAACTGGTTCATTTCCTCTGAGCTGATATATGGAGAGGCATCTGGGGAAGCATCTGGAAGAGTCATCACAGCAGGCCAGTTATAAGAACAAGAAACAAACTGCAGAAACACTGATCTATTATAATGTTATAATAACTTGATAAGAAGTATAAAAACTTGGGAAAAAAGGGAAAAAACATAACTCTACACTCCATTTATATAAGATAAACTTTGGAGATAAACATAGGTCTAAAGCAATCACACATGCTGAAATGCACAGTGCATCTGCAAATTGGGTGAACCATTTCTACCATATCTTTGTAGATCAAGCAGTGATTGGCCAAAGACAAGAGGAAATGATGACCAATTAACATGAATTGTCCTCAGTGGCTCCTGAGGAAGTGGAAACAATCATGCTCAAATATTGGCATAGATCAGTGTTTCTCATGATGACTGGGGAATTCTGGGAGCTAAAGTCAACACTTCTTAATATTGTCAATGTTGGAAAACGCTGGCATATTTGTGCCTTTTACCAATTAAAACCAATATTTATATAGGATACAGCATCATAAATATTTATTTTTTCTTGTAGTGCACCTTCTGGCTATGAATTCTTTACCTATATCAGTTACATGGGGTGGGCCTTTCAATGATAGTTAGTCTCTTTGGTGATGATTATATACAAAGAAGAGGACAAAACAAATCCAGCAAATTACCAAGCCACCACTTTCATGGATAGCAGTTGCAGATTGCATGCAAGTTATTCTTTGCATAAACTTTTGGATCAGAAAGAGTTAAATCCAATTTTCCACCAATTCAGGCTGGATTTAAGAAAGGTTTCAGTACATTGGATCAATGCTTTATTTGATTTGGAAGCTACTTGAAAGGCCACCTAGGGGCCTTTATGCGGTATTTGTCATTCTATCCTCAGCTTTTGATTATCTGAGCACAGATAGACTGTGGGGAAAACTGTAAACCTCAGACACGGACAGAAGGTGAATTGCTCTGTTATATACACGTTATAAAGACATATCTATGCTAATATATGTAGATTGAGCTTAACACACACAAAATATAGCAGAATGAGGTAGAAATGTAGCTTGGCATCAATTGTTTTGCTTTAATATTCATCATGATATATGTACAGAGTTTATTCCATCTCTCCCAGTTGTTTCCACTGTCTACTGGCAAATGTAAAATCCTTTCTTTACAGATGGCATACTCATGTACAGATGACATGGGATTCCTTTTAACTATCAAACCTAGTTTAACATTATCTACTGTGCAAATTCTGCAATTCAAATAATTTAGAATTAACTACAAGTAGCCCTCAACAGTTTGTTTAGTGACTGTTCAAAGTCACAATGTCACCCAAAAAAAGTGACTTATGACTGTTTTTCACATTATGACCATAGCAGCATCTCCATGGTCACATGATCAAAATTCAGATGCTTGGCAACTTGTTCATATTTATAACCATTGCTGTGTTCCAAGGTCAGCTAACCTTCTGACAAGCAACATCAATGGGGAAGCCAGATTCACTTAACAACTGCAGTGATTCACTTAACCAGAAAGGACATAAAATGGGGCAAAACTCACTTTAAAATATTTCACTTAGCAACAGAAATATTGGGATCAATTGTAGTTGTAAGTTGATGACTACCTACAGTCTACAATTATTGTTGTTGTTGTTGTTATTATTGACAAATGACAAAGAATGGTTGAGGATATCGGAGCAGATGAACCCTTTTGTGTCTCTTGGTATTTATTTTTTGCACTCATTGTCGGGATGTTTGCACTTGATGAATCTTAAAATGTAGCCCTCTAATCTGCAAAAGCATAGTCCTTTGTTGCCTTGGAAGGAGGTATGCTAGTTCCCTTCCTCCTACAGTTTTGAAGGGAAATTCCCTCTGTTTTATTGTTATATAGGGTGGAATATGGGGAATGGGCAAGACCATTATTCTAGAAGTGTTCCAGAGTCCTTGTTCTTTTCCCAAACCCTCCATTGCTTTTTTGAGAAAGGAACTGGGGGGAACCTCCATAACCAGTAGGATAATAAAGCCATTTCCTTTTAATTTATTAAACAATTTATTTAGTCACTTATCTCACAAACCAGCGACTTATTGAACACATTAAAAAGTATAAAAACTAATATAAACCAAATAATACTAGAGAAAGGGATGTTAAAAATAATGGAGCCACATGACTAATTCATCCATCCCCTAGGGTCCCTAGGCCTGCTGGCAGAACTATGTTTTCAGGGATGCTCAGAAGCTCAAAAGCAATAAGACTAACTTCACTTCAGTGGGGAGAAGATTCCTTAGCAGGTGCACCAAAATGTAGCTTCCTGGGCAATAGAATATGCCCTTTCTTCTGGATCTGATAGGACAGGCAGGTGAAAATAAAGAGAGGTGATCCCAGTTCCCATGCCATGAAGAATTTTAAAGATCAACTTCTGCACCATGAAGTGTACCCAAAAACAAACTGGTAACCAACATAGCAGAGGTCTAATGTGTATTCTACCAAAAACACACATAATTACTCACATCATTGCATTTTGCACCAACTGAAGGTTCAGGATACTTTTTAAGGGCAGCCCCATGTACAATGCATTGCAGTAGTCTAAATGGGAGGTGACCAAGGCATGAGTGGTCATGCATAGATCTCCTGATTTAGAAATAGGTGCAATTGCTGCACAATATAAAATTGTGCAAAGGCCTTCCTAGTCATGATAACCACCATCTCTTTGAGCAGGAGTAGTAAGCTCAGAAGGCCCCCAGCTTGTGAACAGGGTCTGTTTGGGGCAGTGTTACTCCATCCAATACTAAAGATATTAGAGTCCCAGAACCAGAGGGGATCAAAACCCAAAGTCACTCAGTGCCAGGGTTCAAATGAAGCTTGTTGTACCCCATCCAGATCCTCACAGCCTGCAGTCATCAGTTTAGGATATCCACAGTATTACTTGATTCATTCTAAAGACCAAAACATTGGCAGATACCCAACTGAACAAATAGTACCGAAGGAACCATACATAAAATATAGCTGAATTCAGTATATCACCCGTTTTTCAAAGGTATTCCATAGCTGTGGAAATTTTGTCTCTACCAGAGCAGAAGCAATAATATAGGGATTGGTTAGCTTCTGCAGATTCTTTTTTGAACTGGCCTTCAGTGTAGAGTTTTTATTTGGTTTTATGTGATAAAATTGTATAATGGCATGTTTTTGCGTCTGTATTCTTTGATAAGCTCCTCTCCAGAGTGAGCTTTTACAGAAGAGCGTTTCCAGACTCTGTCTTCAGCATACAATGAAAGGAAGTACAGAGGGGATCCTGCAGCACAGAGCTTATTTATTTGTGGAGAACCTCCAATGGAAAATTTAATTCACTACGTGCTGTACTGCTGTCCCTAGAATCAGATTTATCTACTCACTTCTACGGAGACTTACTTGGACTTCACGGAGCAAATTATTTGCTTCCTGCTGGCAGATTTTGGACCCTTTGAAACACACCAAGTTGGGTGATTTAAGGAAAAAAAGAACGTGGAGCTACAGCAGTAAATTGTGCAGGATATGAGCATTGTTCATGATATGCAAATTCTGTGTTAAAGGGTAGCTGATTGTGTAATACGATGACTATCCTGGTTGGGTGAGCCTTTATAAATAATCATTTTATTATGAAAGTCATTTTATTTTTGAATTCCTAAATCCAAAGGTTTCAATAAAGAATAATAATAAATGCACTCTTATCTGCCTTGTGTTCTTTATTTGGCTTATACCCCAGTTTTTCTCCAAGAGCTCAAAATGTCATATTGTATATATCTTTTATTCTTCACACATCCCCAACAGCAATCTTATGAAAAAAATAGCATTAACGATTAGCCCCAAATCACCCTCTGTGCTAAGAAACTTGTGCCTCCAGCTCAGTCCAATCCTATATTCTGACCATTTTCCTGTCAAACATCAATAGTGCAACTGTGATCAAACAAGATACCAGCTATGATCCCAAAAGATTTACTGTAAATGAAATAATATGAGAGGACTTATTCCACTGCTCAGTCACTTTCATAACAGTATCAGATGCTTCCACCTCTATAGTGGATATAACATGGAGGAAAAATAGCAATAAAAAAATGTACAATACCAGAGTTGCATAAGTGTTCGCACCCTTTTATAACTAGAGATGTGGCTGTGTTCAGAATTAACCAATCACATTCAAAATAATGGTAAGTAGTAGTCAGGACATGCCTGCCATTAATTAAAGTGACTATGATCTAGTCCATAAAAACTTCAGCTATTTTGGTAAGATTTTTCTGACATTTGCTCAGTTGCCTCTTACAGCAAGAGCCATGCACCGCAAAGAGCTTACAAAGCATCAAACGGATCTCATTGTTGGAAGTCATCAGTATAAAGAAGGGTCCAAAATAATAGATGTTCCTGAAAAATTGATGAAAAAAAGGAAACAAAAAACAAACAAACAAAAAGAAAACTGGTCCGAGAGGCAACATTAAAGGAGCTGCAGAAAATTCTGGCAAGTAGTGGTTGTGTACTACATGTGATAACAACCTCCCATGTTCTTCATTTGTTTGGGCTGTGGGTTCAGGTGGCAAGATTGAAGTATTATTTTTAACAACAACAACAAAAAAATGGTATCCAAGCCTGAGTACATTTTGTAAAAACTTACATCAAATGTGACAAAAGCATATGGGAAAGATGACACCAAGACTGAACTTTTTGGCCATAATTACAAAAAGTATGTTTGGTGCAAAAATAACACTGTGCATCACCAAAAGTACACCATATCCACAGTGAAGCGTAGTGGTGGTGGTGGCAGGATTATGTTTTTGGGCTGCTTTTCTTCAGCTGGAACTCGGGCTTTAGTCAAGGTGGAGGGAATTATGAACAGTTCGAAATACCAGTCATTTTTGCAACAAATAGCAATAGCAGTTGAAAATCTGTAGGGTGAGCTAAAGACAGTTGTGCACAAGAGATGCCCTCATAATCTGACAGATTTGGAACACTTTTGCAAGGCAAAGATGCCCAAGGCAAGATGTGCCATCTTGATAGGCTCTTACCTCATAAGATAACATGCTGTCATAAAATGAAAAGGTGCTTCAACAAAGTATAGGTTTAAGAGTGTGCATCTTTATGCAGCCACATTATTCTAGTTTTCTTTTACTGTTATTTCCCCTAAAAATGTTGATTTGCTTTTCAATTGAATTGCACGGCTTATATGTTATATTGAAGGTGGAAAAAATTCTGCAGAGATTTATCTTGGTCTGATTTTATTTTATTTTTACATCTCAAAAGCCTGGCATTTTAACAGGGTATGTAAACTTTTTGTATCCACCATATTTTCCATTCTTCAGCACAAGCTATGTTGCCTAACTCAATTTATATCTTAAAATATTCAGCACTGCTCATTTGGCTAGTCTCTCTGGAGAAACCTCCCTCTCCCAGCTGGTGACGGAGGTAGTATAGTTATGGAAGGATGATAGGAAATAATTAATGTTAGGATCCTGAATTGTTGATTGGCCATATTGCAGTGTTCCTGTCTGATCAGCAGTCCACCTCTGATTGTACAGTGTTATTGTGCTCCAGAATGGATGTATAATATATAAATCTGGCTGATAGACAGAAATGGAAAGCATGTGTACATTTAGAAGGTTGGCTGTAACTGAAATATGAACAGATTGCTTTGGCTGATACTCTACATATATACACATCAAAAGACAAACACAATTTTTATTAGCCCAGTGTGCTTATTTTGTAATTTAAATCTGAGCACATCCAGCCTTGCTATGTATTTGGCTTCCTCACAAATAAAACCTGAAAAGATTTCCTGGGAGGGGGGGGAAACCCCTGAAAGGACTAAAAAGATCAAACCACATTTATTTATATTGTCAAACCTTTTCATGCCCCTAATTTATCAATCTAAAGCAATTATAAAATGTCATTTAAATTAAAAAGACAATTAAAAAGACAAACTAATAATGGTAGGAAAGACCAACATAAATTTGTTTGCTTTTAGAACTAACCCACGCCAACAACAGAGCCTTAGGTGAAGACAGTCAATACAGGTAGTCCTCGACTTACAACCACAGTTGAGCCCATTTTATGACTTTTCTTGCCACAGTTGTTAAGTGAATCACTCAGTTGATAAGTTAGTAACCTGGTTGTTAAGTGAATCTGTCTACCCCATTGACTTTGCTTGCCAGAAGGTTGCAAAAGGGATCACATGACCTTGGGACACAGCAACGGTCATAACTATGAAGCAGTTGCCAAGCATCTGTATTTTGATCACAGGGATGCTTCAAAGTTCGTCCCTGTGAAAAATGGTCATAATTCACATTTTTCAGTGACTTTTCATTTGTAACTTTGAACAGTCACTAAATGACTATAGTTGTAAGGCAAAAACTACCTGTACAGATGAAATCAAATGCAATGTTCTCATTGGGTTTTCCTTTTTAATAACTGTCTGGCTAACCTCAGTGCAAAATCATTACATTATGGCTTGATACTGCCTGTTATACACTTGGATACTAACAAACCTACTCGTTTGGTGGGGGGAAAGAGAAGGTGTGATAATGCCAGGAGTTCCTCATCTATAAATCATTAGAACCAGTTTGAGACAACAGCAAAGAGCCATTGGATGCAAGGTATTAACAATATCTCATAATCTGTGCCAACACTTCTAATTGCTGAGTTTGTGTAAATTCTTTATTTTAAGGAATCTCCCTTATCTCAAAGGCTCCCTAAGCCAAGTTTAGCACATCCTTTTTAGGACATTCACATTATCTATATTCCTGATTTGTAAATGTCCTAATTAGAATATATTTACCAAGGGTGCAGTAACTAAGGTGGGGCTTAAAGGCTTAATGGGGCTTTGCAGAGTTTAAAGGGCTGTTTCAATTTCACAACGCTTTAGTCAATCACCCCTAAAAGGTAGATTCATGGATAGCAAGGGAAATGTGCATGAAAGCTGCAGAGCAGATGGCTTTGAACCTTTTTGAAGTCTTTCAATACTTTACACAGATTCAGTGAAAGAGAATGGCTCTCTAACACTGACATGAGTAGCTAGCCAAGGAGTTTTATCATCTGATAAATTCTTTGCTCTTTAGTGGTGGCCGGGATAAAAATGCTTTGAGTTTCATTCACTTTATCAGCTCTCAATTTCTTTAATAGGACTTGCCATAAACCTTGACTTTGCTTTCTCATTTGCTGATGAAATATTACACTTATACAATGATCTTGCCAGCAGAACGCAGAGTTCAGCATTGCTCTGAGCCCTCTGAACTTGGACTCAAGACTGATTAATCCAGTCAATACTTTAGGACCAAAACAGTATGCAGCCTTTTATAGAATACATGGTTGTGGCAGATTCTCAAAATGGCTACAAATGCCTGCTTAAATTTGTGGTATTGTTATCTCCCAGGGCTAGCTTTCTTCAGCTGCTCTATTAATTGTTTCCAAGAAACCTCAGCCTGAAAGAAACAAGTCTTGCCAATGATATAGGAAAGTTTTTTAGAAGAGACTAAGCTTGCCAGCCATCTCTGCAAATCCTCAGAAAACCATATGGCAGCACAGCAAAACCATGCCACCCCATGAAGCAAAGCTCTAGGTAAAAATCAGTGTCAAGTCAAGCTTGGAATCCAGAATAGGAAGTGAAAAAATCAGATTTTGGGGGGGTACTTTCTGCATTGAATCACCTGCCTAAATTGGATTTGTTTCCTGATTAATTGGGATGCTACCATGCTGTTATTTTGTCATTTGTTCCTGTCTTAAAGGTGGTATGGGAAAATAGTTTTGAAAAAGAGAAATGAAACAATTGAAGAGATCTGTATGAAACCTGGCAGATTAATGTCTACTAAATGGCATTATGCCCACTAATATTATTGGTATTTGCATCTCATTTTGTCAAACAACAACAACAACAACAAAACCAAGCTGCTGCAGCTATTTTGATGCTTCCTCATGATACCCTTTGGATGAATTATTTTGCAAAACCAATCTGAAGACTCAAAATGGCTCAGATTGAACTGATTTGCCCTTAGCTCTTGAATTGCAAATGCAAAATAACCCTTTCTTCATTGCTCTAATTGTATATTTCACAATTGAAATTCCTATGTACTAGAGACTCGGGTAAAAGAACTATCTATATAGTGTAAGTTCTTTTGCAATAGACTGCCATGCAAGCAGATACTGGCTAAGTATGCATCATAGCTCATTTATTTTCCTACTAACTTCTCAGTATCTGACAATAGAGCTAATTTGGTGCAAAAAATGATAAATGACTCATCTCCTTTATCATATATCACTGATTCTCCAGAATGTTCTGCGTAATGAGTAGAGCATAACAATTCTTTTTTTCCCCCTTTAAGATCATTCTTTGTAGAGGCATAAAACACTTTCATTGCTATAAAAAGTATCAGATGGTTGCAGAATGTCACTGTAAGTTATTTCAAAAGTGGAGGAAAAAAGCATGCATTTGGAATAAGAAATAATTCATATTGTCAAATGGTATTCAATTTTCCTTTTTTCTGACAGAAGTCAACACTTCTTTAGCAATCTTTTCAGACCAATGTGAAGATAGTTACAAGCTTTTGTTTAACAATGAAGTAAGAATCATTGGCCAATGAGCAGGACTACTGAACCCATATGGCTATCTTTATCTGCTAAATTTTGGACAAAACTATCAGTCTATGAGGTAAAACGTACACTATGTTCAAAATAACTAAGCAAATATTATTGGAGATCAACCTTCAGCTTATTTTTCACTGTTTTTTTTTAATCTTCCATCTTATCCATTTACCTTTCCCCATTATAACTGGTACAATTTTACCAAAAATGCCTGTTCAAGTTTTAACTGTAATAGCAAGCCTATTCACTTCCTACTTGCCATGGCACAAAACATCTTTACTTATTATCCAATTCTGAGGGACATGTCTTCATCACATTAGCACCATGTCTCCCATCAGGGAGTGACTCCAACACATAATATGTTCAGTATGAAGTCAGAGAAACAGATTGTCTCCCTTTCCTTTGCTGTATTGATCATCAATAAGACATAGATCATATACAGTAACTGGACCAATACACATCAGCCATTTTTAGATTTTATTGATTATTAAATTTAGTTGCTGCCCATCTTGTGGTTTGAGGAGACTCTGAGCAATTGATAGAAGTGCAAATTAATCAACAAAATATACTTGCATTTTGGATATATTTGCTTAGATACAATCCTTAACAATCTTTCTCATCCATATTATTTTAAAACCTGATAGATTTTATGTTGGCTTCAAAATCCCAAGAGTTTCAGTGAGTTTCTCTATCTAACTCAATCACTTGTTTATTTAATCTAAAAATGTGTCTGTCTCATTTAGTCATAATGGTTTATTCAGACACCCAGATGGATTAAAGCCTAAAATCCTTTATATATCCAATCTGCTGCTGGAACAAGCTTAGAGACAGTTTTGATTGTGACAGTTTAGAGCAGATATTTTCTTCTTCTGCTATACATCTCAAATGGACATTCTAAGGCATCCTGCAATTCTGGGCTCTATCTAACAAAATGAAATTTAATGTAGATAGAAATAAGGTTCTACATATAGGCAAGAAAAAAACAACTGTGCTGGTACTGAGTAGGTCAAACTTGGCTCAGTCTCAGTAACTGTGAGAAGGATCTTGGAGTCCAAGTGGACAACCACTTAAATAAGAGTGTGCTGGTACAGTGGTTAGAATGAAGTACTGAAGGCTAGTTCTGTTGACTGCTGGCTGCCTGCAATTTGGCAGTTCAAATCTCACCAGGCTCAATGTTCAGTCAGCCTTCCATCCTTCTGAGGTCAGTAAAATGAAGACCCAGATTTTGGGAGGCAATATGTTGACTCTAAACTACTTATAGAGGGCTATAAAGTACGGTGAAGCGGTATATAAGTCTAAATGCTATTGCAAAATACGAGACAGCAGGTGCAGCAACAGCTAAAAACAAACAATGCAATGCTAGGTTAAATTAATATAGGGGATAGCATCAAGATCATGTGAAATGTTAATACCACTTTACAAAACCTTAGTATGGGCACACTTGGAATACTGCATGCAGTTTTGGTCACCATAATATAAAGAAGATATTGAGACTCTGGAAAGAGTACAGAAAAGAACAACAAAGATGAGTAAGGGGCTAGAGGCTAAAACATATGAAAAACATATGCAGGAATTGGGTATGTCTAATCCAGTGAAAAGAAGGACTAGGAGAGATATGATAGCAGTATTCCAGTATTTGAGAGGCTTTCACAAAGATGGGGGGAGCGGGGTATTTTCCAAAGCACCAGCAGGCAAGACAAAAAACAGTGGATTGAAACTAATCAAGGAGAGAAGCAATCTAGAACTAAAGAGAAGTTTCTTAACAGTGACAGTCAATCAACCAGTGGAATGGCTTGCCTTCAGAAGTTGTATGTGCCCTATCACTCCAGAATTTCAAGAAAAGATTGGACAGCCATTTGTCTGAAATGGTATAGACTCTCCTCAAGCAGGGAGTTATACTAGATGACCTACAAGGTCCCTTCCAACTATGTTCTTTCCTAGTGGTCAGGGATAGCAATCCACTTAGCTGCAATTGATTCAAAGTGTCTGTTGAGATAAACACTCTCATTATCTGGTTACTGAATGCACTATTTTCAAGAACATTTTGGTTTTGGGTTGCAGAGATTCAGATACCCAACGTTTTCTCTTTTAACTGGATTATCAAACTGCCACAACATTAATATATTTGTCAGCTAAAAATAATGCTATTTTGATTTGCATGTGTGTGTGTATAAGTGTATGCTGGAAAAATTCTAAAATAGGGAAAGTGTATGACACACATAAAAATAAATGTTGAATGAGACTCTTTGCAAGACCAAAAAAAAAAAAAGATTTGTACGGGATTTTGACAATAAGAGTGAAAAAATAAATACAGATCTAGAACCACAGTAATACTTTGAAGGTCTCTGGTTTAGGTTTCTCTGCTTTGTATTTCAAACCTGTTCTTCTGATCAGTCAGGGAGACTTTGAAGGGGAAGAGAAGTTGGCATAAATATCCTGATCTTTTATTTCTCTCCTCAGGAAATAAATGGCCTTATGAAACTATATCATATCTTTCATCTAGAGGTCATTCAGATTACAGCAGATAAAAATAAGAAATTTAAATTGGCTGCTATTTTCTTATAATTGACCCTGGGAGAATCAGGAAAGAACAGCATGGAATTCCCCCACTTAAATTACCCTGCATTAAGTTATGTGTGGGTATCAACACTGCTTAGACTGATTGCTAGAACACTGTAAAAGCAGATTGTGAGACACTTGTCTCAGGTGTGAAATCAAATTTGGTGTGATGGCTGTTGTTTTCATGGTTTGTTCCAGATAATGGTTCTTTAAAGGCCTTGTGAAGGGAATGGAAATGTTAAGTGTGAGAAAAGCAAGAATGCATACATATAACTCAGAGGTGAAATCTAGCCAGTTCGCAGCAGTTCAAGCGAACTGGTAAGGAAAATTTTGATTAGTTCAGGGAACCGGCAAATATCACCTCTGGCTGACCCCACCCCTGCTCGCTCACCATTCACCCTGCCCCCTGCCCCCTGCTCACCCTGCCCCAGTGTCTCTGCCTGCCTTCCCACAAGGATGTGCCTGAGGCCCAACTGCTCC
>JANHFL010003161.1:108105-134378 GCA_032468155.1 Oxyrhabdium leporinum | reverse complement strand
TCATACCTTGATGGGGTAGGGGTTGTGTATTTTTGTGAGTTGTGTAATTTTGTGAGTTTGGTTGTGTAATTTTGTGAACCACGCCCACCCAGTCACATGATCAGCAAGCCACACCCACCAAGCCACAGAACCGGTAGTGAAAAATTGTAGATTTCACCACTGGAAATAATGTATAGCATTAAATATTTGGAAGCAATAAGCACAACTATTGAAAACAGAGCTAATAGATAACTCTCAGGAGTGTAGACTGCAAGGTAGTAATCTAAACTTGTGGGTATGGCTAGATGGCAAAAGGAACAATGATAAATGAAAGACACAGTTTTTAGAATAGAAGGTATTTGCAATGGTGTCAAAGGCCTTTAATGAATTTTTGTGGTGAACTTGATAATCTAACTAAATATTCCACACAAAATAACTTGATATCTTTTCCAACAGATTGTCCAGTTTGTTGACCAACAGAATACAGTGGCCAAAGTTCATGGGCTCCTGGCTTCTAGCATGGTGCCTTAACCTTTGCACCAAATTGACTCTAAACTGCTATTAGTTGGGTATAAGACTGCTTGAATAATCATCCTAGTACATCAATGATTCAACTTCAGAAGTAAGAATTGAATTGAATTCCCGTCCAGTTCCATTCTAGGCTCTGATCAAATTGATAAATAATTTGGATGAGGGTTAGAAAACATGATTATCAAATTTGCAGATGTTACAAAAGTAGCATGGCAAACAAGAGAGAATAATATCAAGATTCATCAGGACCTTGACAAGCTCATACAATGAGCAAAAAAACAAGCTGGATTTCAAGAGGGACAAATGCATGTGTTCTGCAGATGGCAGAAGTGGAGAAAACCATAATGGATAGCAGCACATGAATCATGGTTCTGGGTATTTTAATAACCTGCAAGCTGAATACGAGTTAAATATAATATTCAGGGTGTTTTTTTTTGAAAGATGAAATTCCAAGCTGCAACATCATAAACACAGGATCAAAATCAAGAGATATAATAGCTCCTTCTATTTTGTGTTGGTCAGGCAATGTCTAAAATATGGCATCTAATTCTGAGGAGTTGAATTTTAGGAAGGACATTGATGGAACTAAGTATGTCTAAAAGACAGCAACAACAATGATAATCATGAAATTTTCCTACCTGCAGATTGGGAGGAAGGTGATTTTCCCAATTTACTTTTTCATTCTCTCTGGGTCTTACAAATATACTCCAGAGTTACAACAGACTTTCTGACCCAGCATGGGAGGCTCTGCTGCAGAGACTGTGAAGTTGACAAAAATATATATCGCCCCTCCACCTTAACCAGTAGGAATCTCTGCTGCTTGCCTTCCACATCACTAAAAAAGGTCCCTCTTTCTCTCTTCTCTTGAACATAAACACTCATACCCCCACACATGAACAAACAGGCCGGATTGCAGCTCTCTTCATACCTTGACCCTGCAATTCTCCCTGACTCAGCCAAACAGTAGAACTTGGTTGAGAAGTAAATAGGTTTAAATCTACAGCCGTCCATTTTCTAATGGAAGCAATTCAAATTATTGCTTAGGTTTAGTTGCAGAAATATCTGTGCAAAGTAAGTGGAAAGGAAAAAAAAATCATCTACAGTTTAAGAAAGGAATTGATGCCATCAATTCAAACAGGTAAGTGTCTAACAGGAGGTCAGAAATCTTTCTTTCTTTCTTTCCCCTAACCTTGTTTTTTCCTCTAAAAGAAGCAAAAGATTGTCAATTTTCTTATTGATTCAAGGTAGATTTAACTAACTAAGTCTGTTTTATTAAAAGTTATCTTTCTACATCTAAGAAATTTTGAATGTAAGAATATAAAGTTTTAGATAAAATTTAACTTGCAAGTTAAATTATGATTGTGACTAAATAATAAAGAGAAAAGAATGATGAAAGGAAAAAGGAAAAAGAAGCAATACAATTACAACAAAATTATATATATGAAACTCCTTCTCACAGGTGTATATTTACATAACGTACATCTTATTATACATTCATACATTTTACACAGCAGTTCCAATAAACATATTACATGTGATCAATTTGAGGTTTATATGTATAATATTGCAATTTAATCTAATAGAACTTTATTTCAACATGGATAGCAAATGATCATATCTGATCAGTAACTGCTGCATTTTTACTTGGAGTTTTGTTTTTGAGAACAAAAGCTGAAAAAATACACTTGCCAGCTTTAATTGGAGGAAAAAAAGAACAAGAGGTTTTGCTTTTTTCTTACTTTATAAAGTGAAAAAGCAACATAACAGCATAAAGAAGAATGATGAAAGGGGTGAAGTACTTGGAAACAAAATCCTATGAAGATTGGTTAAAAGGACTGAATATTTTTGTCTTAAATGCAAGGCAGCTATGGGGAGACAGGATTGCAGTATTTCCAGGGATGTTACTTCTAATGACATTCTATTAATATTCCTATCAACCGTTCATGATAAAAAACTTAGATGGTAAACAATCTATATTTTTTAATAAGCCATCACTTGGAATAAAGTTAAAATTAACACGTTGAATGAGGGATGTACAACCGATAGACATTGTGCAGCCCCCAATACCCTGAGATGTGAAAATTATGGCAAAATAGCTGGTTTTGTTTCGCAAAATAAAAAATAAAATGAGGTCAGGTTGCCTCAGGAAGCAATCATTCCTATTTCTGCACCTAAAACATCCTTTAATCTTTTTTTTTTTTTTAAATCCCCAAATCACATTATCAAAATGTAGCAATTTTGCCAGTGAATTTCAAAGGCATGAATCAGGACTGTTTTTCAGAATTTGGGAGAACGTTTTAAAGGGTATAAATAGGAGCCATCTGCTTTCCCAGGGCTCTAGCTACCAGTTCAACTCCCCTAAATTCTCTGAATGAACTGATATAATTTGGGCAAAGTCCATCTAATGAAGGCACAGTAAAATTCATGATTTTTTTTTAACTTTTGCTTTACTTACCTTTTACTTCACTGGATTTTAGTTGTAAATGACTGGGGATCTTGGCATATATAACAGGATGCAAATGCAATAAACAAACAAATGATGCATTTTGTGGAATTAGTGTCAAACAAACACATGCCAATCTGGATATTGTCTACATGAAAAATAGCACAAAACTGACTGCTAGATTTGAAAAAGGGTGAAAAAGTTGCAGTATCATTTATTAAGCTGCTTGAAATTATATTAAGCTGCTATTAAGTGGGAAAACATTTTTTTTGAAATATATGTATGAATAAATGAAATAGGAGAGCTTTTTAGAGGTGTGCTAAATTATGCAATAGTTAATAAAAATATGTTTTAAGAAAAAGTATTAATACAGTTTACTGTGGTAGTAAGATTCTGATTGTAAAAATTCAAATTGTATTACTTAGATTTGTTAGCAGGTGATAAATAAAAATATTGGAAATTAAGCAATGGAGATCCATCATGTCTTTATTGACTAAGGTAGTTTAGAAGTTAGAAGATCCCTGAATCAGTTAGGATCCTAAACATACTTCCTTATTAAGAAATATGTGCATGTGTATGTATACACAGATACACAATCACACAGTGTCCATATTATACAGTATGTATGTGATTTGTGTATATATTGTTTGGGCTTTTAAAAAATAATAATGGAAGTAGTATTACTTTAAAATTGTACTAATCTAGAGTATTAACAAGTAGCTGATAGCTCTGTTGAATAGCTCTGAAAGTCAAATTGTAACAGAATCATTGTACCTCTCTCCAGATTGCCAGTCTATTGCATGATGGGTTTTTCCTAGAGTATTTATTACAGGGTGAATTAGGGACAGCATTTGACGAAATGTACTATGGAATGCAGAGTACATGATTATACAAGAGTGTCCAACGCTGGAGAAATATTCTAGGGAAGCAGGAGAAAGAGACTTTACTCTCCACCAGAGGTTTGTTGATTGTACTACTGGTGTTCACACTGATATTTGCCTTGATGAATAAATCCAGATTGTTTTTTGGTTCCTGTTGATTTTTCGTCCACAAGAAGCCAGAGAAATCATGATTTCTGGAATACTTCATAGAAGTTTATTACCAAACCTGGTTGTCTGCTAAATAAGTCAAACAAGCCACTAAAGATATTTGAAGCTTACTGAGATGATCTTTCCTCTGGTGAAACATCTATAAAAATTGCAATGGATGGCTTAATCATTCATAAATTAACTCTTTATCTTGGGGCTAAATGCCTTGTTGTGTAAGCATCTCTCTTCTCAGTACAATTAAATACTGGATTGCAATTGACTCAGCCTTCATCCAAAATGCCTGACTTTGATGATCTTTTGGAACACATTGGGGAATTTGACTTCTTCCAGAAAAGGGTCTTTTTTCTCATTTGCTTTCTCTCAGTTGTCTTCGCCCCAGTCTATGTAGGAGTTGTTTTCCTAGGGTTTATACCAGAGCACCGTTGTTGGACTCCAGGAGTTACTGAATTAAGCAACCGGTGTAGCTGGACTCTTGAAGATGAACTGAATCACACCGTTCCAAAAGGGACATCCAAAGAGGATACTTTCACCCCTCAATGCATGAGATACAACATCAACTGGAATGAAAGTGGCCTGAGCTGTACAAATCCCCTGGAAGACTTCACCAGTCTGGAGAACAGGAGTCTCCTTGTGACCACTTGTCAAGATGGCTGGCTTTATGATGCTTCAGTCATGTCCATTGTGACTGAGGTAAGGTCTTGCAGTTGTTTCAGATCTAATATATTATAAGATTTTGTTTAAAAAATATATGCCATGTCATGTTTTTCCACTTGGATTTATTCAGCAAGAAGATAAATGCATTTCTCCCATGGCTGCTATAGAGAATTCTAGAATATGCATGCTGAAAGGTTAGAATTTGTAAACAATACATCTAAACTGATTTATCTCTCTCTCCGTGTTTGTGCATGCGCATGTGCCTTTGACTCAATGTCTACTCCCGGCGACTGCCTGGACTAATACCTACAGTTTTGTTGACAAGATTTGGAAATTTATTATTGCTTTCTTCTTAAGGCTGAGAAGGAGTGAATGGCCTTAAGAAATTCTAAGTTGGGTTGGATGATCCCAAGCATTATTTGCTAGCATGTGAAATTAAGAATTTTATATGACAGTTTGTATATTCATTTTTTTTTTGTATTGGACTGTATATTGATTTCTTTCAGTTTGCTGACCACAATTTTCTCCAGATTTGCTGGCATAGCTTGATTAGAATTTTTTTTTCTTCTTTTGCTTGCTATACTTCAGTGGGCATTTTATCTCTTCCTATAGCCTTCCAAATTGATAATGACCAGAACGCTGATCTAACTTCATCTTCTAGTCCTAGAGGTTTTTGTAACTAGGGAATATCTTTACAGGCATCTTGGATGTTGATATCTCTACTGTAATCCTCAATATACTCCTTCACTTTTTGTTTGATCACTTTTAAATTACTTGTAATCTCTTCACTGAAGTTATTCACTGAATTCAAGGTTGGAATTAATTTAGATATTTTTTTTAGTGTCTGTTGCCATCCGCAATGTCTTCACTAATATCATTATAACACATTTGTCTGAAAACTCCTAATCCATAAGAGGAGGGTAATCAAAGAAAAGAAAGCATTTACTGGTTATGACATTAAAGGATCCACAGGATAGATAAAGGGATTAAAGACAGCCATAATACATCTGTTTCGTTGACTACATGTATGCATGTTATATAATCAAGCGTTAACACTGTGGAAGATGTCCATATCCTATATAGTTATGAAGAAAAGGACTTGTCATTTTAAAAATGCTGAATTGTCATTTCCTCATTTTGAAATCCCTTTGACATGTTTTCTGAACTTGTGGTAGTTATTTCCTGAACTGTGACTTGCTCCTCTGGAGATAAGAGTGGAGGGCTTTCACTTGTTACAGTTTAGTTCTGCGCTGTTTGTCTTGCCTAACCTTTCTGCAGAACAATCAGTTGGCAACCCACCGTTGCTTAGGGCACCCAGATGTCATTTATGCAACCTCTTCCCTGACAGTCCCAATTTCTGTCGCTAAACAAAGCAGGTATTAAGCGAAACCTCAGGTGACAGCACCACGTAGTGACAGCATTTCTGGTAGTCTCTGTCACATTTGTTGTTAGACCAGAATCATGCCATCATTAGATGATTCGCTGCTCCTGCCCTGATGCACTCACTTCCACTTCAATTCCTGTCAAATGTCCACCTCCCCTGATCTTTGCCCCTTTGACTGCCCTCACTTTGCCATTCCTGCTGCCCCCAACTGACCTTTGCCATCTTCTTCACCCAGTTGGCGAGGCATGCCTGGTCCGGACTTTCACAAGGCAGCTGCTGGCCATGTGAGACCTTCCCAAGGCTTACATTTTTTGTTTCCTTTGTAGAGTGCAATTTCCCAATAGCTATAGCAATAGCAATAGCACTTTGACTTATATACTGCTTCACAGTGCTTTACAGCCTTCTCTAAGCAGTTTACAGAGTCAGCATATTGCCCCCAATAAACTGGGTTCTAATTTTATCGACCGAGGACGGATGGAAGGCTGCGTCAATCTTGAACCAGTCAGGATCCAACTCCTGGCTGTGAGCAGAGTTAACCTGCAGTAAGGTATTATAACCACTGTGTCACCACAGCTCTTGAGGAGAAGGCACACCATGAGGAGTCATATGTTTCTGGCAGAACACAAATGAGATAAGAAAACAAACAAATTAATTAATTAATGCATGCATGCATACATACATCTATACATATATTTTGCCAAACAGTATTGTCCTTTGTCTTCCCTAATTGCTTGAATCCCAGCAGAAAATTAAAGGTCTGGCCTAGTCAACAATAATTAAGTGGAATACAACCAAAAATAACAACATTTTGGAAAAGTTGTTCTCCTAAATTTGGACCAAAGCAGTTGGCAGCGAGGGTTGTGGGGACAAATCTGATTTATTTTGGTTTTATCTGTTTCCCTTTTCCTTGTAGATTTCTCTGTGAACAGCTCTTAACTGTCTTAATGATTAGAACTAATTTACGTCTGGTTTTTTGTCTCCTCAGTTTAACTTGGTTTGTGGAGATTCCTGGAAACTAGATGTGTTTCAGTCAGCTGTGAATGGTGGGTTTCTGGTTGGGTCTATATTTGCTGGCTACATAGCGGACAGGTGGGTGCATCATTCAATTTTGTTAAAACTAAATATGAATAACGGAAAGTAAGGATTGGTGAAATAAAAACCTGTTCTGAAAGTGGGTGAAGAAAACTAAACTGCCTTCACTAGAGTAGATGGATTTAAAAATAAGTGAATAATTTATTTGGGATGCAACTGAAGTGAAACAATACTGCAAGGGATATTTTAGAGATTGGTTCCAAAATAATAGTGATTATGTCAAAGAATCAAGTTGAAACAAATGCTGAGAATATTTTTGACTAAGAAAAACTTATTATAACTTATAAACTTATTATAAAATTATAAAAGCTGTGAGAATGCCGAAAGCTGGGAAGGCTGCAAAAAATCATACATCAAACAAATATTAAAATATGGATGTTGTTAGCTGATAGTGTATTTGTGTGCTTATTCCTGCACCTATTTCTGCTGGTTTGAAAAATGTTAGTCCTAAAAATAATGGAAAAGTAAGAAGCATGAAAGCCAAAACTACAGAAGGATTAGTATGATGAAGGTTTGGAAATGGTGCGTGGCAGCAATCTGACATAAGAATACAAGAGTGACATCAGGGAAATGTAGGAAACACAGCATGGCTGTATCCTAGACAGAAATTCTGCCAAAAAGATTTCTGCTCTTCAACAGATCACTGAGAAGTGTCTAAATATGATCAAGAAAGTGAGCCAATTTAGAGAAAGCAGATGGTAAAATGAATAAGCTTGAAATACAGGTAGACCTTGACTTATGACCACAATTGGGCCCAAAATTTCTGTTGCTAAGCAAAATATTTGTTAACTGAGTGTTGCCCCATTTCATGACCTTTCTTGCCCACCATTGTTAAGTGAATCACTGCAGTTGTTAAGTTAGTAACATGATTGTTAAGTGAATCTGGATTTCCCATTGACTGCTTGTCAGAAGGCCTCAGAAGATGATCACATGACCCCAAGGCACCTCCATCGTCATTAAAATATGACTCAGTTGCCAAACATCTGAATTTTGATCATGTGACCACAGGGATGCCGCACTGATTGTAAGAAAAATGGTCATAAGTCACTTTTTTCAGTACTGTGTAACTTTGAACGGTCACTCAATAAACTGTTGTCAGTCGAGGCCTACCTGTATGGAATTTTTGTGAGAGTATGGAATTGAAGTTCGATTGATGAATGCAATTACATGCGGTGTATGATTTAAATAAAGCATGTGTGACAATACATAAATTGCACAAGAGATTAACTAAGTATCCTTGTCTATTTAATGTCTTTATGAATAAAAGCATAAGGAATGTTTGTGATGGTGATGAGGTAGATTAGTAGAGGATATGAATTCAGGCATATTGTGTATTGTCAGTCGAGACCTGAATGTTAATATATGAAACAAGGCAGACAGTTTTGAAAAGTAATGTTACCAAAGACCAAGGTAATTATATTTGACAAGGGAAATAGGTTCTACTTGTGCTAGCTTTTTGCAATTTATGAGAACATGTCTTCATATGCATATACAAACTTGTATAATATTGGTTTTTACAGCTGGTGTCAATCAACCAATGATGAGGTTTGGGTCTAGTTTTCTGGTGCTGTTGCTCATTTTGAAGACACCAGCCACAGCTGCCTGCAAACATCAGGATGCCAGAAAACTAAACCCTAGCCATTCAGTCTGAAAATTCATCCCTGGTTGGTATTTGTATAAACTCATACATACGCTTATACTTATGCTCTCAGATGGTGTATATGGGCATTTCTGGATACTTTATACTTGTAACTAAACTGAAGAACTAAACATTTGATAATCTAAGTGAGTTTATGGAGCAAAGCTTAACTGAGTTCAAAATATATGTTTTTACTAGGTCTCTTTATCTTTAACACTACGACATCAAATAAAATATAAGCTAGATGGTGTGCTAATATATATTGTTATTACAGTTTGCTATCCATAATCATTTGAGACTTCCAATTACAGGAAGTCCTCGACTTAACAATGACTCATTTAATTATTGTTCGAACTTATGATGGGGCTGAAAAAAATGACTTATGACCAGTCCTTGCATTTATGACTGTTTCAGCATCCCTGTGGTCATGAGATCAAAATTTGGGAGCCTGGCAACTGCCATGTATTTACATTATCCCCATTTGTGACCTTTCCAGCTGGATTCTGACAAACAAAGCTAAGGGGGGGGGGGGGGGGAATTAACTTAAAAGTCATATGTTTCACTTAATAACTGCAGTGATTCACCTAATGACAATGGCAAAAAGATTGGGCACAACTCACTTAAGTTACTTAACGGCCACCTCACTGTGTAACAGAAGTTCCAGTCCCAGTTGTGATGGTAAGTTCAAGCCTACTTATAATATCTATTTCAGAAGTATTGTAAACAAACAGAATAATGGAGTAACATACAACTACAGGTAAAGTGTAATATAGAGGAACAGACCTTTATGGAGTTTGGAACACATCTGTATGTAGAGTTGATGTCTTACATATTTGCTAACTATTCTGAATTGGCCTGGACAGTCACAACTTAGGAAAATAACATTACAAGGAATTATCTGCAAAAAAAATTCCCAATATTCTAAAATGAGGTTTTGATGGAGAAAATAAACAGAGATTAAAATATGGCGCTCAGATCTTGGCTTGCAAAGACCTTGAACTACTGCTTGGTATAGCTGCAGGTACTATTGCTATTTGACCTCTTCCTTGTTAAGTTTCTCGAAATTTGTTTAAAGCTTGTTAAAAAGACCAGTGGTAAAAAACAAACAAACACACGCTTTCCTCTGGATGAGGAGAAGAGAGGATAAATAAAATAAAGCTTTATTTATTTTTATTTCCATGGTGCTTTGGTCTTGAATATTATGTTGTTTTCCAGTGCCTGATTCTCAATGGGATTTGTTAGTTTAGCTGGAAACAACAGGGATTCCACCATTCCTAGCCCTAAGAAGCTAAAAATGTTCCCAGTGCCTCCTCTCACATTTCCTGCCAAAGCTGCACTATCCTTGTAGTCTTCGTTTTAAAAGCTTTATAGAATTCCTCTCTTTTTCAAACTGTTATCCTAATAGTCAAATTGTCATCCAACTTTTTAAAACAAATGTACATTCATGCCAGCATGCTTTCAGGATAAGCATTTTTTTGCAGAGTATTTTATATGAGCAGAACAAATTTGAATCTGGGTTTAACGTTTAGATGTTGTGTGAACTCAGGCAGCAATGTTGAACCTAGAAAGAGCTAAACAAATTTGATAGAATGAGACAGTTCGAAGGTATCTTGCAAGTCCATCTCCTACTCAGGGCAGAACAAGTAGTCCTCAACTTACAACCATTTGTTTAGTGACAACAAAGTTCAAAGTTACAACAGCACTAAAAACAGCGACATATGACCATTTCTCACACTTATCACCATTGCAGCATCCCCATGGTCACATGATTTACATTTGGATGCTTGACAATTGGTTCATATTTATGACAGTTGTAGTGTCCAGTGGTCACCTGATCATATTTTGCAAACTTCCGGCAAGCAAAGTCAATGGGAAAGCCAAATTCACTTAGCAACCATGATACTAACTTAGCAACTCTAGTGATTTACTTAACAATTGTGGCAATAAAAGTCATAAAATGGGGGCAAAGCTCGCTTAACAAATTTCTCACTGTGCAACATAAATTGGGGGTTCAATTCTGATGATAAGTCAAGGACAACCTGTACCACTAGGGTAGCTTAAGTAGATCTTCAGCATATGATTTTCCCAGGGGTGGGCTGCACTTGCTCTGGCAAGCGGTTTGCTGGTCGTGCGTGTGCGACTGCGCTCGCTTCGTTCGCACACACTGTTTTGGGGCTGAGACAAAGCTACAAGGAGGCAGCTGATGGATTAAAGCAGCTCTGGTGAGTACAGCAGGGGCGGTGTGGAGCTCACCTGGGCAACGTGGGCAGGGGAAAGGTGAGTTATTTAGGGACAGAGTTAGAGGTTCACCTGAACCTCTGCAACCATGCAGCAGCCTACCCCTGGATTTTCCTTGTATCTTTCTGAGCATATGTATCTATTGCTTCTCTTAATGCAGATTTGGACGGAAAGTAAGCCTCTTAATTTCTGTCCTGGTAACTGCAATCTCTGGAGTACTTGTTGCCTTCTCACCAAACTACTTATGGTCTGTGATATTTCGTTTCATCCAAGGCCTGTTCAGCAAGGGCAGCTGGATGGCAGGTTACAGTTTGCGTAAGTATGACACTTTCCTACAGATTGGTATTCTGTGAAAGGACAGAATCTAACATATTAGTGGAACCCATTTAACCCTTTCAAAGGTTAAAAAGAGATTTCATCTTTAACACTGTTTCCTAAATTAGTACTAATCAAGTCCAGCTCTAATAAATCAAATCTATTATTGAACCTGAAAACTAAAGTTTTGAATACATTTAATAATTCCAGGAAAAAAGTGTCTCTGCAGCTTTAAGAAATCATTTTACATTAGATTAAAAAAAAAGGTAAAGGTTTCCCCTGCCCAATCATTTCTGACTCTAGAGGGCACTGCTCATCTCCGTTTCTTAGTTGAGGGAAAAAGCATTATCTGAAGCCGCTTCCATGGTCATGTGGCCAGCATGACTATATGCCGAGGAGAATGGAACTCTCTTATCTTCCCACCAAAGTGGTACCTATTTATCTATTTGCATTTGCATGCTTTCAAACTGCTACATTGGCAGGAGCTGGGGCAAAAACGGGAGCTCACCCCATCATGTGGTACTTAGGTCTTCAACTGCCAACTTTTGCAGCCTTCTTAGTTTGTGATACTTTAGCTACAATGTATATTAACATACTAAAGTTAAAGGCTTCCTTCTCATGACTAGGTTAAAAGTTCATTCATGTCTTGAGCCAGCAGGGTGCTCTATCAGCATGGAAGCTGCTGTTCCTGCCACAGTCCCAATGCCAAAAAATGGTGCTGTTCCTATTGAATGTCTACAGGACACATTAGGGGCAAGGAATGATAGATTTCCCCAAGCTTGTTTCCCTCCTTTCCTCTCCCACCCAACATTATCATCTGGGGAGACACATACATCAATCATTCTTCTTAATAAAAGATGAGGAGGCGGGATAAAAAGAGAGGTGTTTTCTGCAAGTGTTTTGCAAGAGTGTCTTCAAACAGTGCTAATTCGGGGTTCAAAAAGAGCTGAATAGAGATAGAGCACTGTTCCAGAAGTGCATAAACCCATATGCAAAAGAAGCCTGATTACCAGTTGACATCTGAGTGTCTGGAAAAGCAATAAACCTGGGTTCCAGAGCAATGAATTGGCAGACATGGGGAAGTTTGTGTGATGGAATGGTATAGGGAGAGCCATCTCCTTTCCATCTTCCTCTCTGGTCAGCTGCTGTTTGGGTTGATGCAATTCTTCAAGACAGGAATTGTCTTGGAGACTTGGCAGGCATAGAAGGAGAGCTCAATTTAAAAAAAACAAAACCCAATGTTTCCTACTGTCCAAACAAGAATTTCCCTAGAGAACAGTTCCCAGAAATCATAAGTGAGGGTGTGTACCTATATCAGCCTGAAGTAGCCAATAGGAGATTGGGTCCTAGCTCCCGGGAGTCAATCTGATCTCATAAAGTACAGAATAGTTGGTAAAGTATGCCAGAATATATCCACATTAATAATGTTGTTGGAGCTAAAAAGGGAGAAAACAGCAGTTCAAAACCGAAATAACCAAATATGAGTTAAAGCTACCTTCGGTACAACCAGTGATTGAATGATGGCAGCTTCATGAGGACATGGAACAAGAAAGATGTTGGTGGGTTATATTTATATCACAATTAGCTACAGATGAACAAAGGCTAAAAGGGGGTATAAATACCTCTTGTTGCAACAATGTGGATTTAACCCAATAAACTGAGTTGGTTCATTTGTAATTTTAACTTGTTTTTTAGGCTGTTTTCTGAGTTTTTCTGCCCAGATCTCTGGATGATTTCATCCACTAATTTAATCTAAATGTTGCATTAAATTGAATCTAGAGGCACCTCATGAATAAAAAACCAAGGGATAAGATAGAAGCTACAGCATTATTTCTGAGACATCCCTTACAAATTGCGGTGAGATGGGCGGCAATAAATTCAATCAATCAATCAATCAATCAATCAATCAATCAATCAATCATTACAGCACTATACTGTAATGGCAGACCCAGAGAAACAGTTCAGGAAGATGTCATGGTTGATGTAATTAAAAGCCAGTTAGAGGCCGAAGAGATTGTAGATATTGGTAGCATATGTATCATTTCCATGCGTTTCAAAATTGATGTCCCTTATTAGTTTTTTTATTGTTTGAAACAAATTTGCTCTCCACAGTTCATTTTGCTTATGAGCATTCTTTCTAATCAAGCCTACAAATAAGCTATTTCTCAATGAAGAATTAGTATGGAAAGTCCTCATTTTATTTTCCAGTCACAGAAATTGTTGGCCCAAGCTACAGGAGGACTGTGGCCATTCTGTATCAGCTAGCATATGGCGTTGGCCTCCTCATCCTCAATGCTTTGGCTTATGCAATTCCGAACTGGAGGTGGCTTCAACTTGCTGTTACTCTTCCAATGTTCCTTCTCTTACTCTACTACTGGTAAGAATCTCTTGCTCAGAGTCAGTCTTTTGCCTAAAATATCCAAGGAATAGATTCTATTATGGAACAAGAAAGACTGGGTCTAGTGCAATTAGGATAGGGATGGAGAATCTCCGGGTGATATTAGATTCCAACATCCAGCAGCCCTGTCCACCATGGCAATTTTGAAGGATTATGGAAGCTGTAATTTACCAGGAGGTAAATACCAGGAGGTCCATAATTATTTGCTTGTTTTTATTAAATGAGTAAACTTGATTCTCAGTAACTCATCTTCCTCTCTTCTGCATTTAAGTGAATAATTTCTGTTTAGTGGCTGCTTTTCACAAATTACTAAACCAGTCTAGTCTAATTATGGTTGCCACCAGATATCCTAAGAACTAGAGTGATCAAGGATAGAGATGAGTTTATTGTTATGAAAACACTTTCCTTTTTGAGAGGCATGTATGCTGAGATTGCCTTAAAACAGTGGTTTTCAATCTTTTCTTCACCACAGGCTCCCTTTAAATACTTTTTGTGGCCACAGACCCCCAAGACTAACTCAAGATTTAAATCATAATATTTCTTCAAGCCTTTGGAGACCCCCGATGACAACATCGCGGCCCCCAGGGGTTCACAGAGCACAGGCTGAGAACCCCTGCCTTAAAGCATGATTATCTGGTTATCTTATTTTTATTGCTGTAAGCCAACAGAGGCTGCAATGGGCATTGTCACCAATACGGGACCACTCCAGCTTCAAAGGTTGTGCTGCCTGTGACCTCAAACAAGTAACCTTTGAGCAAAGGAGTGAAGGAAGCCCAGATGATGTAGTCATAGTCATCTATTTTTCAAGAAGTAAACAGAAACCCAGCCCTCTTATCATCCTACAAGAATAAAATAATGTATGTGCTGCATCCAATAATTGATTCGTGAATAGCCAGGAATAGGTAATTTTCACTGCTTGCTTCTCCTACATCTCCATTTCCTTCTGAATTATGTTACTGCTGTCTAACCTGCCCTGATAAGCATAGATATGAATGTATTTCTTTTATGCAATAATGCTGTTCGTATCACATAACAGTTTACACCAGAATAAATTGGTTATATCTTTAAAGTGCAACAAGCCTAAGTTAATTAATGCATGTAGAAGAAGGTAGATGCCAGATGCCTGGTTCCCACCCTATGAGTTTGTTTTTTGCCATGAAGATTTCTGGACCAGACCAATGATTCTAGTTCTTTGGTAGGTGCCTCCCTGAGTCACCCAGGTGGCTAATCACTCAAGGACAGAATGCCCGAGCTATGAAACTTGTGGATGAAATTGCTAAAAAAAATGGAAAAGTTGTACCTGCCTTTTTTGAGGTGAGTCTTAAACACTACATGTGCCTACTTATCATTGGTAGGCTATTATCATAGGATGTTGTTTCTGTCCATTCATCATCTTCTGAACTTCTTCCACCTCTGCCTCATTAGATGGATTTGAATCTTTCAGTGGTGGGTTTGAGCAAACAGATGGACGGTGGGTGGTGTGTACTATACATTTGCACTACACCATTCTCTATTCTTCTGCAGCTCCCCATACGGTCTGAACTGAAAAGGTCCCAGAACAAAACTTATCACATGATTTCTTGCTCTGGCTTTAACTGAGAGATAGAGAGCAGAATGCAGGCTGCCAGAAAGATGCATCTATCATGAATGATAGGACATCTCATAGCCATAGTGTACCTCTTCCTAACCATGGTAAGCAGAAATAATCCAATAATCATGATAATGTCAGTGAAACTGGCGGGTGGAGATGGTAATTCTATTGTAATTTTATGCCCAGAGTCAGTCGGGAGAGTGAGATGGGTGGCATATAAATTTAATGCAATAAAATAAAAAAATAAATTACTCTTTTGATTGCTGCAAAGAAGATTGGAAGTCACTTATTTAGATTTCTTTATCTTTCTTTTTTCTGTTACTCTTTTACATTTTGTTTCTTTTCCTACTTTTTCTTTGTTCTTTAGTTTTTTTAAAATATAAGTAACATTTTCTTATAATAAAAATTGCTTGCCCCCCCAAAAAACCCCATGAGCAAAGGAGAACATCAGTGAACGATTCCATTCTGCTCTGTTTTTTTCTATTCTGTAAAAGGATTCCACCAGAAATTTGAGAGATATTAATTATACTAGCTTCCTGAGTATATAGTATAATTTTGGAAATGCTGACATATGGAGATGGATTCCATAAAATGCTTGGGCTACTTGTTTAACATGTATGTGGCAACAACTGGGGGAACATTATTTTTCCTTAATGTGAAGAGAAAGACACAAGATGTGAATGCAAAAAACTACAATTAGTTTATTAAACATTTCTGGCAAGCGGTTTAGCAGAACTCTGATTGAAAGAGTATAAAAAATGATAATAAGCCCAGTTTGGAATTGTGCTATGATTTCATGTCATCAGGGGACACTTCAGTCATCAGATGACACTTCATGTCATCCCGATCAGAGGATGTCCAGATTAGATTTTTGCTCACTGAAAAGTGTATGAATGTGGGAAGGGAAGCTAATTGCATGATTATTTATTCATGGATGACATATAATTTAAAAAGGCTTAAATTATAGAATATTTTTGTGAGTATGAATTTCAACACTGAAAATATGATAAGAATGGCATATGGATGGAAAAAAGCGATTAACTGAATGCTCAGCAAATAGTTCAATATTGAGCTTGGCATAAGGCAAGGTAATTTGATGCGTCCTTGGTTATTTAATGTACTTTTAGATCATTGTATACAGCAGTGTTTCTTAAACTTTTTCCCTTAGGACCTTTCCCCTTTTAAAAATTAGGTATGATCCCCAAAAAAGATTTTTTTTGTATGGTTTACATTATCAATATTTACTACATTAAAAACTAAAATTGACATATTGGCTGCCACTCCCGCTTTTCACAATGGTTTGATAGAATTTTAATACTGTGGTTTTTTTTCATTAGGAAACTTGAAATAACATATTAGGGATAGATCATGATGGAAAAAATATGTGATTGCTGGGAATTGAAAGTGTCTTGATGGTATATAATCAATCAATTATTTTTCAACATAGTCTGGCAAGTAATGTTGATTTTGTGGACTGCTGAGAAGAGTCATTGAACTACACTTTGAGAAACACTAGTATAAAGAAGAACTGAATGTTTACAATTTATACAGACTTGACAAAAAACTAGAGCAAGTAGATGAATTTACATATCTTGTTAAAAAGATTAACTAAAGATGGTAAATTCATGGAAATATTTTACGACATGCAAATATGGGTAGAATGTCGTGTTGTTGGTTCTGAGGAATGAATGTTAAATGATGCTAAAAAGTTGCATTCAAGAGCTTCTTTCTCTCCACTATATTATAGAGAAGTGGGAGTTTAGTATTTATGTACTTATTTACATTTCTAAAGTCCTCCAACTTCTTGACTTCTCTGAGCAGCATATGAAATTAAAAGCAAAGGTATAGAACAACACCAGACAACAGAAAAGGGAGATGGTCATCTGATGGAACAGACATAAAAGTATGTCAGCAAAAAGATAAAAGTTGACTATAGTAGGAGTTGGCATCAGACATTTCTTATGGTTATCCTAAATGGAAATGGTTAATCTAAAGAACAAAGGTCTCAAAGCTCTGATTGATTATATTTATTAGATGCAAGGTGAGGTTACAATACATAAATTCTGGCCTGTACTCTACTTTCAACTAGGAAAATTATACCCAGCTTATATAAGTAGCAAGCTTCTGGGTCATTTTCTCATGTTTTGGAGTAAAAGGGAGGAGGCTTTGTGTTTGCATCAACTGAGAGTCTTACAAACAGACCATAAGACTTTTTATCAATGTGAAAACAAACTCTCATGATGAGATATTTAAAAGATATGAACAGCAAGAGAAAAAGCTATAGGTTCAAGGATGTAAAGTATGAATGAATGTAGATTGAGAAGGAAAGTGAGTGAAAAGTTTGAAAGAAGTAGAGTTGGTCATAGAAAAAGAATGAAAGAAGGTTAAATTTGCACAAAAATAGTAATGAAAAGTCAGGTGCATCTGCAGAGGCTGTGATTAACATCCAAATGGTGGGTGTGAAAGCCCTTTTACATGTGATACATTTGATATATGCTAAAAAAGGATTTTGATTGCTGGTCATCTGCAATTTTGATGTATAGTTGGTCAGTGCAAGTTGCCCTGAGCAGAGCAAATGGTTAGAGAAACACAGAAAGTCCAAGAAAGATGAGGTTGGCTGGAATGAATGTAGTCCTCAAAGAGAGAAGATGTTGGACTGGGTGTTAATTAGCTTTAACTTTTTCTTCTAGCTTTTTAAGTTAACTTTTTCTTATTTCACACCTTACATTTCTTACATCGTTCCTGTTTTCAGCACAATGTTTATCCTGAATAAAAACAATGTGATGGATTTATGTTCCTTCTCTTTTTATTAATTTTGCAATTGTTACCTTATAGAATATTAATCTTGAAGAAGAACATGTAGATGACACAAAGGTTAGCCCTTCACTGCTGGACCTTGTGAGGACACCACAGATCAGGAAATACACATTAATTTTGATGTATAACTGGTAAGAGGCCATTTATTTCATGCATTTAACTGAATCCTTGTTTTCCTTAGCTATGCCAGATATATTGGCTCTATTGGTACACACGCAATCCTAATATGTTATATTTACAATTTTATGTGCAATAGAGTATAAACCCCTTAGTTAGAGTTCATATTTTGCTTGACACTCAGACTCCTCTACTCATTAAAAAATTGGGTCCATATTCCTGTAACATTATTAGTGGTAAAAGGAAACCAGGCCACCAAAGACACCATCAAAGCTGACACCAACTACAGCATAGAAAAAACTCAAAGAAGTAATGCAAGATCAGAAGATGTAGAGACACTGGTCCATAGAATCGCCAAGTGTTGGACATGATTGAATGGATATCATCATCATCATCATCCTATAACATTAAACCCTGCTCAAGACAGTTCTTTTTTCATACTGAATGTTCTGAATGCATTGGAATTGTATTGCCCTGAAAACATCACAGCTTGAGATTGGGGATCATCATGGGGTTGGTTTTTTGGATGCCTTTAAGGCAGTTTTAACTTCTGGTGACTGTCTGGTCAAGTCCTTACAGTCTTCTTGACAAGATTGCAGAAGTGGTTTGCCTTTGCCTCACTCCTAGGGATGAGAGAGAAAGACTGACCCCAAACCATCTGTGACTTCATACCTAAGGTGGAACTAGAATTCATAATCTCCTGCCTTTTAACCTGATGCCTTAACCAACATCTTAGTTACACCAAATTTTGTGCTACTATAGCAGGGGTGTCAAACTCACAGCATCATGGTGGCATCACATGACGTATCAGGACTTTTTTCCCATTCATTGAAATGGGCAGGGGCCAGGGCTGTGGGCTGTGAGTTTGACACCCCTGCTATATAGGAGTGACTTTAGGAGACAGGAGGCCACAACCAGGGCAATGGTTAAGAAAGTGACAGTTTAGCCACAGCAGCAAATATCTCACGAGGGATCCTCTGTAGTTTCTTCTGCTATAAAAGGGACAGGGGGAGAAATGTAATTTCAGACTTGCAAGATTCTGTTACTGAAACTTTACAATAAAGGAGAATTAGCTCCTGTAGCCATGGTTCCTATCTAATCTACTTCACAAAGCTAACATCAGGCCATTCTGTCTCTTACTATTCTCAACTTCATTGCACTGAGCAAAGAGGCCCAAAGCAAAATTTATACTTGCATTCATGCAAATGCAAGTATAGATTTCTCTGTAATCTGGTGTCCTTATAAAGCAGAATCTACCAGGATCACATGGAGAGCTATGCTCATATACTAGTGAATATAATTATTCTTTCCTTTCAGATCTACCTGCTGAATGCATGGAGACCGAGGATAGGGCATGATGTAAGAATTTGGATTACTGCAGACAACCCAATTCTCCACTCAATTTCCAATTCTCATACAGTTTGTTCAGACTAGCATGGTGAGGTGTTGGTTTAGGATTGAGGAAACCCAGCCCAGATTATATGGGCTTTAAATTGACAACTTCAGCATAAATGGTAGAATCTCTGAGAAGATATTGCAGGCTTTCCTATTGTTCGTTCGTTCATTCATTCATTCATTCATTCATTCATTCATTCATTCATTCATTCATTCATTCATTCTTATTTTGGAGGGGGTAGCTCCATAAACAAGAAAAAGGAAGCAAGCTAAGGAGGAGATGGGAGTAGTGCATTCCCCATTCATATAAATTGTGGATGTCTTAGAGTTGGAGGTTGCAATATCTAATAGAAAAACAATTTCCTATTTTCCAACAAACTCCTGTTGTCTAATTATTTTTTAATCTATTCACACCACTGCTCATCAGCTAATGGCAGGAAATTCTGGAAGGAGAAAAGAATCATGGAGTCCTTGGTGCTCTCTGAGCTTGGTTGTTTGGTTACAGATTAATTACCCAACTAGGTAACATCACCAGGGCATCAAGGACTCTACAATTCAACTCTGAGCTACATATATTATCTTCTAATAGAAGAAATACAAATGCATATCTAAGGAACGTACATGCCCACATGGAGAACCAAACTCTTTTTAACAGTCAAAATCCCAGAAGACAAAAAACCTTCTACTAACAAAACCTGATCATGCATCAGCTTGCTTATACTAGTAACATAATGTGGGATTGATATGTCAAATCTGGAGCACTGATTCTTTCAAGACTTGCTGGACTATAAATCTGGCCCCAATTAACTGTTGTTCCTCCTCTTTTCTCAGGTTCACAAGTGCCATAATGTACCAAGGACTTATTATGCACATAGGAGTTGCTGGTGGAAATGTTTACCTGGATTTTTTCTATGCCACCCTTGTTGAATTTCCAGCTGCTTTCATTCTCATTGTCACCATAGAGCGTGTGGGCCGTCGTTATCCCTGGGCAGTATCTAATCTGGTGGCCGGAATTGCTTGCCTTATTGCAGCTTTCAGTCCAGACGGTAAATACATAATGTCTGTCCATCTTTTTTAATTGCCCTGACCAAGGGCAGCCTTGAGGAAAATGCTGCAAGAATCTACTTTAGCAAAATGATGGTCACAAATAGCCTTTCTGCAGGGTCATAAAGAGGAACAACCCATGAAGTTGGAGGGTCACTTGATAAGAGAAAAAAAAATGCATAATATGGATAGCAATGATGATTATTGTGGTCATGATGATGATCATGGTGATGATCATGATGATGAATAAAGATGTTTGAGAGATTCAGGTTTTCTGAACTCTGATAGAAACGGACTGAATCGCTTCACCAAACCTAATATAGTGCTCAGAATGAAGCTATTTGGTGGATTTCACACTTACTTTCACTGCAAAAGAATATCAAATAGCTTTTTCAAATGTATTTTGAACAGACATACCTACACATACCATTAAATAATTAACAAGGGCATATTTAAATTGATTTTTTAAGTACTTGAATTCAGAGATGGATAATGACACATGCAAAAGGACATGATTAGAAACAGGCCATTTATTCCCTCCCTACTATATTGATTGCTGATGTGTTATTAATATATCCTAAGAGTGACTTTTCTAATTCCTGGCTAAATCCCCTTCCACCCAATTTGCTGTAACAGGGGAGGACTCTCAGGGGCATCATTTCTCCAAAACTCAAGACACTTCTAGTTATGAACAGACAACAGACTTTTGTTTCCCTTGTTTACAGAACCAAAAGTTGATAACAGCTTTTTCTCACTAATTGCACTAAACTAGTGTTTCTCACCTTTAGCTAATTTCATTTGTGGACTTCAAATCGCCGAGTTCCATAGCCAGTATGGCCATTGATAAGAATTCTGGGAGTAGAAATCTGCATACCTGGAAGTTGCCAAGGATAGGAAACATTGTATTAAACAATGGCCTCTTTTCTCCCTTGCTTTCAAGTAATCTTTGAACCTCACTTTAAAATTCTCTCCTTTTTTATTTCTTCAGGTTACTTTGCTAAACTAGTCAATTTGTTTTCTTTTTCCTAGCTATTGCTTCTAGGCTTGGTCTCTAAATCTGCATGCATGTGAATTTGCCTCTATAACCAAATTCGTTTATTATAAGTTTGCTTCTTCCTCTCATCCCTTTCCTTTATTCCAATTTCCTTACAGCTCTCCCCCCTTTGTCTCCTAAGAAGCTCCTTATTTCATCTTATGATTTAATTACCTTATTGGTCGTCATTTAATTTTACATGCTCTTTTCTACTTGTAAGTCATGTGCACCCAGATTCTAAATTCAATTTTTTTCATTGCTTATCATAGCTAGTCCTTATTACCTCACGAGTTTCACTAATTTCCCTATCTTTGCAGTGACTGCTTGGGTTATATCAGGGATATCAAACTGGCGGCCTCTGGCCCACATGCATCACGTGCAGGCCATACCCACCCCAGCTCCATGAAGGGGAAAAAATCACAAAATGTCATGTGATGGCAACGTGATGCCACGAGTTTGACATCTGTGGGTTATATAAAAGTGGTTGCTGAATATTTACTTAATGTTTCAGTTCAGCTCGTATGGTCCCGATTACTGACTTTTTGAATGGGAGTAATCATCCAGGTTTGGAGGGAAGCAAAATAGCAATTAAAAGCATGTGGCAGATGTAGCACTTTGGGGAACAAAAAGATTGTCAGAAGGATTTGTGGTTAATTGGAGGAGTGATTCCAGTGCTCTGCTTCTACTGAATCAGTAGAAGAAGCTAATATATGAAAAAAAATAAAATGTGTCTGCTGTACTCTTTTACAATCAAATTCCAATCCAATATCCAACCAATGTGTTAATATTACCTTAGGGGGACTTATCTTTACCACTACTTGTCTGGGAATTTGCACAGTCCTTATCTAATGACTGTTTTGGACAATGACCATCTGCAGTTATGATGGTGATGAAAAAAAGCAACTTTGCTACCAATGCCCACATATATGACATATGTTTTTTCTCCACCCCACCTCCAGAGTAGAGAGATTGCCTAAACAAGCTATTTCTTCCTGAGCTTCTTTTTTTTTCAATGCAGTGCATCCCTAAAAATGCTCAGGCAAATTAACAAGCTCACCTGTGACTTTAATTGATTAGAATTCTTCTAAGGCTTGCATTGCTGCCTGACACTGATAAGACTCTAATCATTTTCATGCTAAAGTCTTTTGTTTGCCTCCTAAGCTCTCTGCTTTCAACTGTAGGCACCATTCCTTTAGATCAGGGGTGTCAAACTCATGGCCCACGGGCTGGATGCATCATGTGCTGGCTCTGCCCCCACCCAGTTTAGCGAAGGGGGAAAAAGTCCCCATACGTCACGTGATGCCGCAGTGACGATGCGAGTTTGACACCCCTGCTTTAGATGTATATTCCCCATTGCTTGCTTGCCTACTCTCTTGTAATCCTTTCTCTCCAATGAATGTAAATACAAACATTAATTCTCTTCTTGCTAATTATCCCAGTGACAGGTGAGCATTTTAAAGGGTGGGAAAATTGGATAAAAAGGCTATAAGATTTAGCTTCACCTGGCTATTTAGAGCTGTATCCTTCTGATGCAGTAAAACAAAGGAAAGCTGAAGTAAAATTTTGAGCTCAGCTGTGGTCATGTGATTTTTCACTTAGCAACCACTTCCCAGTTGTCCCAATTTCTGTTGTAGTTGCAAAATGAGGACCACCTATTCACCAGTATTAATCATCTTCCTCCAATAAATTATTTTGGATAAACTATGTACATATGTTTTCTTTTCAGATATGCATTGGTTAAAGATTCTTGCAGGTTCCTTTGGCAGGTTGGGAATTACTATGGCTTTCGAAATGGTCTGCTTTGTCAATGCTGAATTGTATCCAACATTTCTTAGGTAGGTGCTGCTTCAAAGAATGGCTTAATGTAGAAACTCTGTATCTTTTATTACTCAACTATCACCAATTTTGAGGCATTATCCCTCTGAATTAACATCATAAATAGAATTAGCATGGCAAGCCAGAGTGGAGAAACTTTGGAGGTGAGGCAGGACAAAACCTATGGCATTTTCTTTTCCATGGGTAAAAGCCAACTAAGGGAATATTTGCTCAATACAGGGGATAAGATGGTGGCCTTCACCACATCTAAGGGAGGAACCTTGGTCTCACCAAGAGGGAAATAAACAAGGTGTGGCTAGAAATAGTGGCAGTTTTGAACTGGAATGCCATAGAAGGGAGTATAACAGTCACTCTATCAGATGGCTTGGAGAACCTGAAGCGTATCAGCTGACTGTGCTGCCTTCTTCATGAATCTGTTTCCTCCCTGCTTTGTATCTATATTTGTAAATAAGCCTAGGACGTCAGATCTGCAGTTGTCCTGGATGTTCCTATTAAAAGCAAAAAAAAAAAATCAGCATAAACCCCAAACTAGAGAGGTCTGCCACTTTTGCTTTCCCTCATAGCTGATTTTTAATGATATTTCTTCCCATTCTGTTCAGAAAGACATTAATTTCTTATAAAAAATAAATCAAAAACGTTTTTAACTATTATGCACTAGACTAGACAGACTTAATCAGTGACAGCTGTTTCTAGCATGGAAGTAATCACATAGAAATAGCTTGTCATGTAGCTGTGAAAGGCTTTATTTCAGGACTATAAACAGGAATTGAACTTCATGCTTTAAAAGTTAAGTAACTAACATATGAAATAAACAAATCTGTTAGTTTTTCTTTTTCCCATTTTCAATTCCTTTAAATTTGAACCTCTTTACTTTCCTGTAAAGGGAAAAAAAGGAAAATATTGGTAAAGTTTTAATTTTTTCTCATGCAACTACCTCTACAGTGGACTTCTCATTATTCAGAGAATCATGTGATCTTAAAATCAGATTTCCCCCAGACTTCTTGCAGGACATATGAATTCAGTGGGGGAAAATTTGCATTTGTTCAACTTCTAGTCATTTCTCTTTAATCCATCTATGTCCTCTTCTGATCTCTTTATGAAGGTTGTATATTAAAGAGGAATCTGAAGGGCTCAGTGTCTTTTCCGACAAATGACTGCATTGCAATCACCCACCAAACTCATAGGCTTATCTAAAGCTCAGAGATATTCTAGGAAATAAAAATGATATTAAGGTCTAGCTCTTGGCTTTCTAATAAGACAATTTCTCATTTATTCATTTCTTTTGTTAGTATGTATGTACAGTATGTATGTATGTATGTATGCATGCATGCATGTATGTATGTATGTATATATGTGTATATGTATATATAGCATTGAAGTGTTTCAATCTGCTCTTTCTGTCTGTCTTTCAGAAACCTTGGCTTGATGGTATGTTCTTCCCTGTGCGATTTTGGTGGAATCATATCCCCATTTATAGTCTACAGGCTGTCAGAGGTCTGGCATGAACTACCTCTTGTAGTCTTCAGTAAGTAATATACTGTCTGTGGCAGCTGCAGCTCATTAATGCTCTATCATGCACTTTTGTATTCATCCAGGGATTCAGTCCAATTGAACCTAACAGGACTTAGGTCTATGTAGATCTGTTTCATACAATAAGATACAGAATATGCTTGTGATTACAGGTTGGAATGCCAAAGTTGGAAACACAAAAGAGGAAAATATAGTTTGATTACATAGTTTAGGAAACCAAAATGAATCAGAAGACCATTTTATTAATTCTGTCACTCCAAAGACATAGCTAACATGGTCTTCAAATAATCAGAACATCTTTATGTGTGGACATTACCAGATGGAGTATATAGAAATCAAATTAACTAAAAGGAATTGGTGGAGTTCATTTATGGCATCAAGATTTGGCCAGGTGCTGACTGTGGAACAGATCACAAACTGCTCCTGTGCAAATTTCAAGTTAAGCTAAAGAAGAAAGGCAGTCAGTTTTCATGATATGATCTTGAACATATACCAACCATTGTCAAGGACAACATCAGGAGTCATTTTAAAGCTCTGGACTCATTGATAAAGAACCAAAGGTATTGTGGAATAAACTTAAAGAAGTCATTAAGAGACTGCCAAAAATGAAGAAAGAGAAGAAAGGAAACTCAGTCAAAGAAGGTATGGAAATTGCCAAGAAGAGAAGAGAAACCAAAGCCAAGTAAAAGAAAAAAATCTCAGAAAGTAACATCTATGGAGATTCTTACTCATCCTGGTCATGGTTGTCCCAAAGGTGCTTTTTTTCAAGAGGCAACTGGACTTTCTGGTTTTTCTTTGACGATGTTTTGCTTCTCATCCAAGAAGTTTCTTCAGCTCTCTTTTTCTGAGCTTTCCCCCCCTTTTTTCTTGAAAAAAAAGCACCTTTAGACTCAGAAAGGAATTTAATAAAGTATATCAGAGTCCTGTTCATTAACATCCCAGGTACAGATGCCAACATCCATGGTAATAGAAGATATTACCTACTTACAAAAACCTCAAGCACCAGAATATGACATTAGATCAGCATTCTGATCATTACCAATTCAGGATGGAATGGAAGAAGGATGGAAACAGACATGGGGAAAAAGGATATTTGAACTAGTTTCAGCCTTGAATTGAATGAATTACTCCAATGAACATATTGTAATGTAAGCAATTCAAAGGTTATCAAACAAAAATGGAAGGAGT
>JANHFL010003161.1:88416-108095 GCA_032468155.1 Oxyrhabdium leporinum | reverse complement strand
AGCACTGTATAGTATAGATACCAATATCCAAGATGCCTTAAAAGATATTCCCTATTTACAAGAATCTCTAGTTCTAGAAGGCGAACTTAGGAATCAGCATTCTGGTCATTACCAATTCAGAAAGTTATAGGAAGTGATGGAATGCACACTAAAATATGGCAAGTAACAGAAGAAAAAAAATCAGTAAAAATTCTAACCAATCTATGTCAGCAAATCTAGAGAACAACATATTGGCCAACAGACTGGAAGAGGTCAATCTACATTCCAATACAAAAAAAAGAAGACTTAATAGATTGTGCACACAATCATATGATATCCTTAATTTCACATGCTAGCAAAATAATGCTTAGGATAATTCAACACAAATTAGAGCTGTACATGAAAAAAGAAATGCCAGATGTTCAAGCTAGGTCACCAGACCTTCAAAGGGACCCATGGCATGACAAAGTTAAGAATACCAATTTTTAGTACAGGTATCCCTCGACTTACGACCACAATGGAGCCCAGGATTTATGTTGCTAAGTGAGAAATGTGTTAAGTGAGCTTTGTCCCATTTTCAGATTTTTCTTGCCATGTTTGTTAAGTGAATTACTGAAGTTGTTAAATTAGTAACACGGTTGTTAAGTGAATCTGGATTTCCCCATTGACTTGGCTTGTTAGAGGTTTGCAAAAGGGGATCACATGACTCTGGGACACTGCAACCATCATAAATATGAGTCAGTTGTCAAGCATTCAAATGGAAATCACGTGACCATGGACTTGCTGCAATGGTAGTAAGTGTGAAAAACAATCACAAGTCACTTGTTCAGTGCCGTTGTAACTTTGAACAGTCACTAAATAAACTGTTGTAAGCTGAGGACTACCTGTACAGATACTTTTGATGCAGCAAAAGTAAAACATCCAAAATCAAATGATTGTGTTGTGTGTCCATCTGGACAATATGTTATAATTTGGTTTCTGATGTTTTTTTCCTGATGTTTTATTTGCAGCTGTCATAGGGTTAATAGCTGCTGGATCAGTTCTGCTTTTGCCTGAGACCAAAGGAAGCACCTTGCCTGAGACCATTGATGACATAGAAAACTTCCACAAACCTTCATTAAACATTCAATCTTGAAACAAAGTCAAGTTTAGTTATTTTTGAAATATGTGTGCCCACCTACGGTCCATAAAAAGTCCAGATCTAATCACTAACTAATAAAAATATTACACTATACAGTCTTTCATTTGGACAGGTATTTTATGCACACATAAAATGCTCGTTTGTTCCATGTGTGTTAAACTGATGAACATTGTCAATGTAGCAAACACAGCATGTAAACAGTAAAAATAAACACAGGGCAGTGAAAATAATACTTTTTACCTGATATTTAAACATTGTGTTATGCCTGGAGGTTCTAGCTTTGTTAAACACTATTCCTTCTTTTTATTTTAACTTTTGCTATTTCATTTAGTCTTATATGCATGTATGTATGCTGTAAATCTTTTGGGGACTCTTTGTAGTGCCCAGAGCCAAGATAAACATCGTTTTGAAGGTAAAAGAGATCAATATATAAATAAATGGAAATTTCTATGTTATCCTGTTGGTTACAGCAGAGTTGAAAAATAGGCAAAGGGGTTAAAATTGGTGCAAAGCGGCAAGAGTTTGCCAGGACAAGTAAGGGAATTAATATGGGTGTTTTGGTTCTAGTTGTGCAGGCCTAGAACTGGAAGGAGTCAGATGCAGACGAATGATCACCCTTGGAAAAGCTAAGATAAACAGAGATTAAGAGAAGCAATCAAAGACTTCTCATTGGATAGCTTTGCATCAGGAAGTCAACACGGGAGATGTCTAGAAGGAACTGAGGGTTTGTCCCAAAGAATGGAGAGAAAGAAACAAAATCCAGAAGGATTAGGGAGGGGAAAAAACAAAAAAGCTTGGATGCACATACAAATCTATCCTTGATTCATAAAAACGGGTGAATCAAGGACAGAAAAAGAAAGAAACAGAATATCTGTTAAGAAAAAAAGAGAAAAGGCAACATAAACAGCTAAAGGGAATATAAGCAAAGTCTTAAGGTAGGAAAAAAAGGCCATCCATGAGTAGAGAAAGAGGAGAGAGGAAGCAAGACTTTTCTCCCTGTAGTTTTTTGGCTAGCAGGTTTCTACTCGTGCAACCAATAAGGGTAGAGAGTTGCTGAGGGTGCAAAGATTAACAAGTACGGTATCAGCTTGGGCAATGCAGATAGACAGAGGCAGCTGACCATTTCACTGTTGGGGGAGCCTGCAAAGCAGATCAATCAGCTGTGGGAGGATAGAAGCTTGGAGGACCCAGAGGAAGAGCAGATAGGATTCAGATGGATCAGACAGGAAGAAATTTACAGAATAACAGAGTTGGAAGAGACTTTGGAGGTCTTCTAGTCCAACTCCTTGATCAAGTAGGAGTCCCTATACCATTCCGGACAAATAGTTGTCCAATCTCTTCTTAAAAACTCAGAGTGGGGGGGGGAGGATTAAGCAACTCAGAAGAGAGAGGGAGAACTGCCCCATGAGATTTTTGCAGAGATAACTCTTTGGGCATTTTATGAGGTAGGAGGGAGAGTTAGATTGTTTAAATGTGCCCTGTGCCTTGGATGTGCTGCATGTTGAAGGCAATTGCTCAGTATATGTACTGTATAGATGTAGGAACCGCTGGCTCTGAACAAGCTCCTATGTGGGACATATGGAAAATCACCCCATTGAGTACCTTATTTTTATATAAAATTAGTCCTGTGCCTATTTTATACTGTCTGTATATCTGTATGCTTATTGCTTTTCTATTGCTAATAGTAAAGTTGTTCTTGTCTATTCAAGAGGTTGAATGTATATATATTTTCCTTATTGGATAGCTCATGGGGGAGGTGGGAAATCTTTCCTTAGAATCTCCTTACCGATAGAATAGGGGTGTCAAACTCAAGGCCCATGGGCCGAACCCGCCCCGTGGTGCTGAGAACTGGCCTGCGGGCCCACCCTGGAAACAGCAAAGGAGCAGCCCATGGTGCCTCTGCCAGCTGAAACTGAGCTCGGGAGGGCCACATGCAGCCATTTTAGGCTTTGTTTTTGGCCGCGACAGTCTCCTGCAGCCCTCTGCCAGAAAGAATGGCACTTGGGGGGGGTGCACGCCCCCCCTAGGCTCCATTTTCTCTGGCAGAGAGCTGCAGGATGCCATCACAGCTGAAAATGGGGTCCAGGAGACCATTGTCGCTGGCAGAGCGCTTGGGCCACCACAGATGCCCCTGATACAAGTGACATCATGCCAGCTATTCCCCCTGGCCTTGTCCACCCTGGCCCCTCAAGGTCAAACACAACCTTGATGTGGCCCTCAATGAAATCGAGTTTGACACCCCTATGATAGAAGATTCAGCAGCAGGTTTGATTATGGGAACTGTATTAGAGTTAGTAGGATCTATGCTGTGAGGTTGGTGAATCAACTCCTTGGATTCAGGATCTGCAATTATGTTAAAACAGGAACCAATTCTACTTCATAAGCTCGGGGTTTTAATAATCTTTTATTTATCCCTTCAATACAATGCATCTTCACTTCCCCTCTTTCACAGAATCATTCATTTTCTTTCTGGTGATCCAGCAAATTTTCTGGATTTGAAATGGTGGTCTTCAGTTTTAATATGAGGTAAACAAAGAGATTTCTGCCTTTTAAAAATAAAATATTCATCCTCTGTCCCTGTAATTGCCTACTTCAAAGTGTAGAATAGGAGCCCCTGAGCAAGATGCTAGTTTCAGGGGTACTTGGGAAAGGGGAAAAAGCATCCCTATTCACCATAACCTGCTCTCTGCACAACATAAACATGCTTATGTTTATAGATATTCACAGTAGGAGAAAGCAATTGGGTTCCTGTTAGTGCATTTCCCCCAGCATCTCATTTATGTAACACTTCTATCCTAGTGTCAATTTTACTGAGAGACACCCCCCCTCCCAAATCATCTCCAAAAGTGGGAAGTGAAAAGAATGGAAGACTGCACATGCAAGGGCAGGTAGGCAGGTGTGTGTGTGTGTGTGTGTGTGTGTCTGGGGACATGAAATTGGGCTCTATGAAGATACATTTTGTGTGATTTTTGCATAATTTTCAAGATTCTCAATTTTGTCAGGTTGCAGCCAAAGTTAGGAAGAAAAGAATGAATCAATACATTTTCTAAAACACAGGTGTTTGAGACTTGCACCTAACACTTGGGGAAGACAAATTAGGAGCCAGAGTAGGTTGGATAATGAGGTAAATTTGTCAAGGCCTCCTTATTTACATGAGGGGTGATAGTCTTCTGCTATTTCTCTAATTTAACAGAATAACAGAGTTGAAAAGGACTTTGGAGGTCTTTTAATCCAACTCTCTGCTCAGACAGGAAACCCTATACCATTTCAGACAAATGGTTGTCCAATCTCTTCTTAAAAACTTCCAGTGTTGAAGCATTCACAACTTCTGGAGACAAGTTGTTCCACGGATTAATTGTTCTTACTGTCAGGAAATTTCTTAGTTTCTTCTCTCCTTGATTAGTTTCTATCCATTGCTTCTTGTCTGGCTCTCAGGTGCTTTGGAGAATAGTTTGACTCCCTCTTCTTTGTGGCAGCCCCTGAGATATCGGAACACTGCTATCATGTCACCCCAGTCCTTCTTTTCATTAAACTAGATGTGCCCAATTCCAGCAATCATTCTTTATGTTTTAGCCTCCAATCCCCTAATCATCTTTGTTGCTCTTCTCTGCACTTTTTCTAGAGTCTCATTTTTTTCTTGTCTTTTTGAAACAATGGTTAAGTATATTTTCAAATGTATACTGAATTGTTGCCTTTCCCTCAAAAATGGTTGTAAACTGTAAAATGGTTTTGCAAGCCACAGTCAGAAAGGTCTATGGGTTACAAAACTGGCCATCTGCTCACAGGATGAGCTTAGGTTAATGATCATGAGCCCCAGAAATCTTGAGTACTGCCCTTCTCTGGAAGCTTCCAAAAGCTGTTATCAAATGATGACTTTTAACAGACAGAAGATCATATATTTAACTACAAGTTATTCCTTTTTTTAGCAACTTCCTTGTTCAACAACAGTTATGATGGTGATGAAAAAGTAACTTTATGGTTGGTCCTTGCATTTATGACCTTGTAAAACAGGGGTGTCAAACTCTAGGCCTGCGGGCCAGATCCAACCTGCAGGGTGCTTAAATCTGGCCCACAGGGTCACCATGGAAACAGCAAACAACCATCCTGCAATATGTCTGCCAGTGAAAACGGAGCTCGTTTTTGCTGGCAGAGAGCTTGGCCGCCACAGGCACCCCCGGCATGAGTGACATCGAGCAGGCCACGCCCATCTTGGCCATGCTCCCCCCAAGGTCAAAAGCAATCCTGATGTGGTCCTCAATGAAATCAAGTTTGACACCCCTGTTGTAAAGCAAAAGAAATTTGAAGTAAGATCAAAAGCACTGCTGCAGTTTTACTTAGTGATTGTTTTGCTGAACAATTGAGTCACCAGTCCCAATTTTGGTTGCTAAACAAAGACTGCCTATACATAAGCAGAATAAAATGAAACTGGTGGATGTTTTGAGACGATGCATTACTATTTGGTTAGTGTCCTCTAGTTTGTCTCTCCTAAGCCAAGGGAGATCCTTCTGAAAAGTTCTCACGGAGATCTGTATATTAGGAGCACTGTTAACAGCATTGTGTATTTGAAGAAATGTTCGTGAAAATGCATATACATTTGTGTGTGAGAAACAGAAAATATCAGCTGATAAATGAAACAGAACAAAACGTAAGAGAAAAAAATAGGAACAGATTGAAATCAAGCTTTCAGACAATGTCAATTTATTATATTTTATGTTACATTACACAAAAGTATCTGTCCGGGTTCTATCAAAGTTCCGCTCATCCATTCAGCACTCAGACACGATTATATCCAAGTAAGAATTTATTAGAGAAACCATGTTGGTACATCTGGAAAAACCCTGAATCTGAAGTCCCAGGTTTTTTCCTGCCCAAAAGAAATCCAAGGATCCACCTCCCGGCCATACTCAAGGGTCAGATGGCTCAATCCTCCACCAGCTCAAACTTATGATCTTCTCCTGGCACTCCTCTTCCAGGTGCAGGATGACATGTCCATGACTCTCTTGGGGAAAGAATTTTGTTGTGTCTATTACCCCCCTAAGCATATGTGAAACTCCCGCCGCCCATTTTCCCAGGCACTAAATGTGGCAGCCGCAGAGGCCTTTACAAATATGGCTCCCAAGGCTGACAGTATCTCCATTTGAATGAGGGGTATCTCCATGTATGGCTCCTTAATTTTATTTATGGCTTATTTTGGCCTACTAATAGGCACTGTCCCTAGCCCGGTTTCTCCAATCTGAGAAATTCAAGACAGATTACATAACCAAAGGGGAACACCCTGGGGAAGACTTAAAACTGTTTGCCAGGTCCACAGAATTCTCTGGAATGTATCATAATCATAAGTGCGCACAAAAAGCAGAGGATATCAAATGTTTAAAGACTTCAGAGCCCCCATGAAGAGTTATGTTTGTTTCGCTTTTCTCTCCTTATGCATCCATGGATATTTGTGGGGAACACAGTTGTTCTTCAGTAAGTTGACACATCTGAGTTCTGCACATGAAGATAAATCATTTTTTCTTTGGCCCCCCCTGGTCTATGGAAAGGAACCAAGAGATGAATGGGAACAGATAAAATATATCAAACTGATAACCACAGCCATTTCATCCAAATTCTTAAGTATATTATAATGACCTATTTGACCAATTTATTCTCAAAAGAAAAAGAATTGTGGCTCTGTATTAGCTGAAAATTATTTAGAAGAAGTACTTTAGACCCTATATGACTTGCATGACCCTGACTTTTTTGACTTTCACAGTAATGACTGTAAAATTATTATGTTATCTGAGGGACCGTCTCTTGCCGGTCACATCTCCCTGACCCATCAGAGGGTGGAGGCAGGGAATGTTGCGGGTCCCATCCCCTAAGGAGATACATCTGGTGGGACCCAGAAGAATGGCCTTCTTCATGGTGGCCCCCTCTCTCTGGAACATCATCCTCACACAGATTAGAATGGCCCCCACTCTAGCACTCTTCCGAAAGGCGCTGAAGACCTGGCTCTGCCAGCGGGCCTGGGAAACACAGAGTGGAATGGAACCCAAAGATGGCTCGTGTGAGGTGTTGTCGCCAGATCGGGGGTTGGGGGGTGATTTTAGTATATTAATTTATTATATGACTCTTTTAAAATTAGTTTTACTGTTTTTATGTGGGTTTTTATATTCCTTGAGTCACCATGTGCGAATAGGCAGCAATACAAATTACACAGATAAATAAATAAATAAATAAATAAATAAATAAATAAACAAACAAACAAACAAACAAACAAACAAACAAACAAACAAACAAACTATTTTAAATTTACCAAGCTGTCCCAATGGCAGCCAGATCATAGAACACTACAGGTAATATGAATTTGATGCTGGACATCTGCCCCAAGAAAACTACCTGAGAGTTCCCCGTGTTGCTTCAGTTTGGTGTGGGTGTCTTAGGATACTAAAGAAAATAATATTATGGACATCCAATATTATCTGCTAGGATAGTGGGGCAGCATGAAGCTTTAGGTTAGTTCAAGGACCTGGATGAGAGCCCATACATGCATTCTTTTTTTCTATGTAAGGCTGAACGTTTTTCAGAGGTGGAAAAAGGTGAAACATGAAGCTCTTGGGAAATTGTTTTTTAAGCTTTGAGAAGAGCTGGGCTGTTCACAGATAATTTTGGGAAATGGTTGGTGGATTTCCCTGATTAATTGAAGCTCTTTGCACTCTGGCCCACTTTAAGGAGAGAATGATCCAATACACGTTTTTAAAATTACTAGAATGTTTCATCCCAGGAAGCTGACCCGTTTTATCACAACAACCAAAGCAATGGGTTGAGTCTTCATAAAGTTTGTCTCCTAAGACCCTATTTTTTGCAATGTTAGGGAAGGTTTGTGAAAGGAACATTAAGCCTGCATCACCATGCAACCTTGTTTCCTGATTATGAACAGAAAATATTCCTCTTTAAGAAATGTCACGTGCCCATACCTGTGCATATTTTCAGCATCGTCAATAGTCTCAGGTAAAGTTTTCCCTTTGGTTTCAGGTAAGAGCAACACCAAACCACCATCCACAAGGCCAATGACAGCTTCAGGCACAGAGAAGAAACAAAAGGAATCATATGTGACTCCTGCCACAGAGATGGCATACCAACCATGCCTTTTCAGTCATTTATTTGTGAATTAAGTTAAAAATGCACTCCTGAAATGCGTTTTTTTTTCTCCAAGCCTTTAGGTATACTAAAATAACAATCAGAACATGGGTCAAACATATTCTTTAAATATCACCACAACATTATATGAAGGAAAGAATTTCCAGACAAGTACAAAGAAAGCAGGAACTTGGATAGGCAGGTATCCATAATCTGGGCTTTTTTGCAATGAAAAATCTTAGACAAAAATCTTAGACAGCCTTCTTTTCTTTTTAAAATAAACCTACAGGAAGCAGTTGGTTTGGCCACTGATGGGGTCTCTTAAACAATGACATCAAGTTTTTTTTTAAGAATAACCAAGGGCTGTCCTACTCATTTGCCAGATTGGCTGATTCACAAGGGCAGGGGAGAAATTGGTTTTAAAATTGGTCTTTTCACTGTTGTGACTTGTCATTATGCCAGAATTCAGAGCTATGAGGTGATAGATTATTCCTCCCCTGTTCCTTGCTTTTTCTCATAATTCCTGTCCATATAATTCTTCCTCCCTAGATATCCCTAATGCCACGCAGTAAATCATTGATTAAACTGAGTTGCTTAATAGAACAAGATAAAATTCCATTGCCTTGATTCTAAGATTTAGAGATTTTTTTAAAGAGCTTGACTAGAAATCCCCCAAGGCTGTACTGTTCTGCCAGAATATTTCTGAGATACAGGAAGATGTCTGAAACTTGCCATGACAGAAGCACAAATGGTGCCCTTATTGTCAATCTCTCAAAAGAATAAAAGGTCATTCTTACCGAAGACAACAAGTGGAAGCTCGTGCCAAATGTTTGCCAGCCTATAGACAATGAACGGAGTTATGATCCCCCCAATATCACTCATGGAAGAGCAGACAAGAACCCCCAGATTCCTTTAAAAAAGAAAAAAGCACAGGAAAACACTCTTATCTTTATCAGTAGTGTATTTAAAGGATCCCTAAATAATATAATTATTATTTTTTTAATCAACCATATTTCTCAAGCCAGTTCCTTCCTTTTGCCTCGAAAACCAATTAGGCTTTCTTTGGTAGCACCATTCTCCTTAGCTTTTGAGACCAATAATTGAGAAAAACTTTTATGAGCTTGGTAGGACTATATGGAAATGTGCATGCATCACAAGTTGGCTTTGAATATCAAAAGCTACGTGAGCAAGAATAATAGAGTTGGAAGGGACCTTGGGGATCTTCTAGTTCAACCCCTTGCTCAAGCAGGAAACTCTATACCATTCTAGACAAATGGCTGTTCAGTCTCTTCTTGAAAACCTCCATTGATGGAGCACCCACAACTTCTGGAGGCAACCTGTTCCACTGATTAATTGTTCTAACTGTCAGGAAATTCCTGCTTAGTTTAGCCCAGCCCAACCCAGAAAGGTCCAACAAAGGTCATCCCAACCCAGGATAATGGAAGAGGATTCACTCACCTGAGGAAGGTTGGATAGAGCTCTGCATTGACTAAGCAAACCATTTCATAGCACATTGTAATACCCAGCCTGCCAAAGCAAACTGCAGTCATTTTTAGCCAATAGAGATCTGAAAAAAAATATTGAACAATATTCTCAGCTGAGTATTGTTTTTTAACTTCTTGGGGTTGTTTTTTTTAATACTTTTTTTATGAGTGGGGGATGCAAAAGTGGTAGAGGAGTTAATACCTAATTAGGAATTCTACTTTATTCGACAAGTGATAACTACTCAAATAACATGATATGCATCAGGGAATAAGGGATTAAGGGATAATATATAGGCACAAAACCTCCCAATTGAATAGAAATAAGTTTCCTTGTATTCTGGATTTGATGTGTTCTAGAATCTAGATGACCCAAACAGCTGCTGTTTTCTTTGTATTTCTTTAAATAAATGCTTACATAATGAATATTTATATATTATACAAATACTTAGATTTTAAAAAGCATATAATACTTTATGTACTCAGTGGTGACTACTTGGCTATGAGATCTGGCAGATGACCAGATCTTTCTGTCTGTGAGAGAGAGGGTTGCTGTTTCTCAGGACCCAGGAAGAAGGCATTTTCTGCTGTAATGCCTGCCCTTGAGAATATTAAGACCCATGTTGAAATTATTTGAGTCTTTCACAGAGCAGTAAAAACCTGGCTTTTATCATCAATCTTGGGGATCTGATAGCATGGGTGAGCTAATGTCATGACTTGTTTGAATGTTTGCGACTCTTCTCAGATCCTATTTTTATGTCATTTTTTGATGTTGTTATTTTTTTTACTCTGGTTGTTTTTCCCCCCAGTTTTTATTCTGTTTTAACTCTCATTTATATGAAATGTGGCAGCCTATACATTTATTAAAGAAATTAAAGAATCCAGAGCATGCAAGGCATTTATAGATATGTCCATGCTTCAAGAGTCAAGGTTACCCAATAGCCATTGTGCAAAGCACATGTGGGGAGGAGAGGGACAATTTTGCATGCATATAGCACAAAACGATGGATTTCAGTTATGAAGCAGCTGGGATGAAGGAAAGATGGACAAAGAAATGTCTACTTAACCCTTTCCTCATTGGACCACTTCATTTGCAGAATTATCTCCAAATTTTATTTGGCCTTGCTCATGAGAGGGAGGGGAATGGTACAAGCTCTATGCATTATATTTTGGTAGAAAAAAAGTTGCAAAGAATAACATCCAGGTATCTTTGGACTGCTTTTCGTTTCATTTCTCACCACCAGCCATGCTGACTGGGACTCATGGGTGTCAGAACTTAAGGTCTGTTGTTGTTGACAGGTCACTGTTGTTGACCCCTAGATTAGAGAGAAAAGGGGCTCACACAATGTATCACTACAACACTCACCTTCAGGAACAAAGGCAGTAATGAGACAGGCGATTCCTGTCATAAAATTTGCCACAGCCCAGGGAGAACGGCGGCCTATGCGGTCAACTGTGACTATGAGTATGATGGCAGCAGGGAATTCCACAAGAGCAGAATAAAAGAAGTCCAGGTAAATGTCACCTCCACCAATTCCCAGATGCATGATGAGGCCCTGATACACTACAGCGCTGGTAAACCTAGGCAAAGAAGTGGAAGCTAGGTGAAGCCCGGGTTGGGGTGGCTTTTTTAGGTTTTTTTTTACAAAGCGTTATTTACCCAGAAAGTCCTATACTGTATTGCCTCTCACCATTTTCTAAAGCTGGAAGACAATTTGAAATTTGAGTATAGTTTAATGCCGAAGAGCTTGAGAATCAATGAATATAAAGTGTACCTAAGCTACCTATCGACATTAATGCCAGGACACATTGCATTATAAAAACAGGTTTGCTTCACACCTCTTTAGCCATAATGTGGTTTGTTTCATTTTGGCTTAGCATATTATTGGGTGGACCTAAGCACTGTGATTTGTAAAGCACATTTTGTGACCTAAAACAGGGCTATCCAACCTTGGCAACTTTAAAACTTTTGGACTTCAACTGCCAGTATTGAGAGTGGCTGGCTGGCTGGCTGGCTGGGGAATTCTGGGAGTTTAAGTTCACAAGTCTTAAAGTTGCTAAGGTTGGACATCCTTGGCCTAGAATGTTAAATTTGCTAACTGAGTTGAATCAATGTGTAAATCCAGTCAAGTAACTAAAGAGCTCCTCTAAGTGCAGGTATTCCTCTCAAAAATTGTGGATGTGAGAGAAAATGGATTGCTTTCATGAAGAAAGATTGAACCAAGACATTCTGCTCAAGTAATAAAGGCTAGCCTATCCATTCCACAGTCAAAAGCTAAACAAGTAACAGTTAATTAAATTAAATATGTTGTTTAATTGGATTAAAGTTTAACTAAAAAAAGAAAACCACTGACATTGCTGATTGATTTTATTCTTGATTTCAATGCTATCTCTTCTGGTCTCCTATTGCCGTTCTTACTATTTCTGCAGCCTCCCCCTGAGCTAGCCAGTTGCATGGAGATGTCTTTGGACCTGTTTTTAAAAATGAACTTTTCTTACCAAGTATACATTAAGATTAATGTATGCTTCCTTATCTGTGGTGTTCTCACCAGGTCTATAAAGGAAGGGTTAGGCTTATCGCTTATTTCTTCCTCAGGCTGAAGTTTCTAGGACAAAAAAAAAAATCATTTTTCAGTGTTAGAGGTAGTTGAAATCATGGTATCAGGGATCCTAGTGGGAGGGTTTAGCTTCTCGATTTTTTAAACTAAAAAAAATATATGGAAAACACCATAGTCAGCTCTAAAGAAAGGGAATGTGCCCTATTTTGTAAGTCAAATGTGTGTCTCTTCTCCGTGTTCATTTCCTGACTGACGGCAATTGGAGTAAAGTCAATAAATAAATATTATTCCAATAAATGAGGTGACTTTCTCATCCTCTCCTTACCACAACAGCCCAATCTGTTAAAAATGCATTTCCCAAAAGCTGTTGGACATCGTGAATGGATTTGTATTGATCTGAGTAGGAGTGGAATCTCTGGAAATCAGAGACTTCTTACAAACCTAGGGAAGAAAATAATCTTCCATCAGCCTCCTTCTACAGTCATTTCCTTGTATGAAAGCCTTACTTAACCAAGGTTGTTCGTTTTGTTTTGTTTTGGTTTCTTTTCTCTTTCCATGTTGTTCATGGTGATGTCCACATTGAAGCAATTCTGTTGGGATAAGTTTTGCTTTAGAGTTACTAACATGTTGAGTTTCTTATTTATTTGCTATTATATTTGTACTGCGTTCTCCATTCAAGAAGTTTTAAATAATATACAGCAATAACTACTCACAAGCCATAGTAAGGTGAACTGAGGCAATATGTCTGCAAAGAGTACTTTGAAAATTACAAGTTCTATCCAGAATCCTGGCTTGCCAAGTGAGATGCTAAATCCATAGTTTGGAATATTATCCGCACACTCCTGGGTTAGCTTTGCAAGGAGATAGTTCTGATTACCTCCATGGATGGTGGCAGCTTCTTTTGGTTCCCCTTGGCAATACGTTTAATAATTTTCAGGGCTTTGTCATTTTCCTGCTGGGATATCAACCATCTTGGGGATTCTGGAAGACACCTGTAAAGCAGTGTACAATATTTGTGTAACATTGATGGTAACACAAAATCAGGATGACAAAGGTCTTGGCTGAAACATTACTTTAGAAACAAGATTTAGCTTCTCTGTAGCAAGTGTGCAGTATGTGGTCCAGGTTCTCTTTTGCACAAGTTCCCTATTTGCAATATGATGAATCTTGTGATGATAGAGAATACACAGGTAGTCGTCGACTTATAGCTATCTGTTTAAACTCTGTTCAAAGTGATGAAAAAGTTACTTACAACTATCAGGGAGTCCACATGGTCATATGATCAGAATTTGAGCCCTTGGCAATCAACACACATTTACAATGGTTGCAGTGTCCTGAGGTCACATGATCACTATTTGTGTCCTTCCCAGCTGGCTTCCAACAAACAAAGTCAATAGAGGAAGTTGGGTTTGACAACCATCACTTAACAGCTATGATGATTTGCTTACAAACCATAACAAAAAATGATGGTAAAAGTGACCATGATTCATGCAACAACCGTCTCACTTAACAGTGGAAGTTCTGGGCCCAATTATGGTCATAAGTCAAGGACTACATGTATGTTATTCAAGGTTGGAGTATCAGGAGTTGTCTGGGTTTGACCCACCAAGGTCATATCTGTCATGGAATGTAGTCTGGAGGAAGTGCATTTTTTTATTATTATTATTGTTGAATTTATATACCGCCCCACTCCGAAGACTCGGGGCGGTTCACAACCTCAATTAAAACAGCATTTCAGAGGAGTAATCAGCAATTCAGTTCAGTTTAGTTCGTGTGAGAGAAAGAGGGTGAAGACAGCCGCTCCCTAATAGTTTCCAAAGTATACGCTTCATATAGGGAGTAGTTTGTGATAGTTGGTAAGATTCTGTCTATAGGTGTGGAACAATAAAGATATCGGCTTAGAAGGATCATTACATGTCCTTCTTGGTTCTTGGAGCCTGACATATCTCACATATTTTGGAGAAATGAGATTCGTTGGTTAGCTGGGGAATGTATAGTGATCTGTTCTACCAGGATTGTATGTGACTGGGTAAGCTATGCAGTTCAGTGTTGCTGTCTACCATGGGATTGACATATCATTTGGTTCTTGCAATGTTCACGCAGCATTATCTGCTGCTCATCTGGGTGTTGCTTAATAATTGCATGAGAAGACACTACAATAGGTGGCACTATAACAGTATAACAAAAATGACCCGGCAATCACATAGAAAGCAATAAAATGCAGCAGCATAGACTATCCACTCCCATATAAGCAGTTTCCACAATAAGCAGCAAATGTCATTTCCCCAACATCATAGCACTGAAGATGTTACGTAGGTAGGACATGAAACTTCCAAAAATGAAAAACCAGCTCAAACTCGACTCTTATAACATGACAGTTCTTTTCTAAGATCTTCACGTGGATTAATATTGCCAATGTTCAATGACCTTTCATAATTAAAGTATACTAACTTGGAAATAATTGACAAAAAAAATACTTTGGAGTACACAGAACCATGAACACAGCAACTATCTGCCACACTAAAGCACTTTTCATAGGATCATGCAGCTGCCTTCTGCAGCTATCAAATGACTGCAAGAAAAAACACAACTGTTTTAAAGACAATTGCTACATTCTTCACGTTCTGAATCCAAAGTATTACACACCTCCCTAAATTAACATCTTGGAATGATAAATTTGGGTGATACTGTCAAAGCAAAGCTGGCAACAAGGTGCATTTTTCCTGCAAAAATAAAAATATCTAGTGAGGTCCCAATTTAAGGACATCTCCCCTCCCACACACACACACACAAAGGTTCTTCTTGGTTACAATATTTTATTTGCATTCTTGTTTTTTTCTGTTTTAATTAGAAGGGCAGCCTTACTTACCAATAATAGAGCAAAAAGAAGAAATTTGGCAATGTGACAGCAAGTTGAAGCCATCTCCAGTGAGGAATTACATAAGCAACAGCAGTAAGTATGAGGAGTCCAACAGTGAAGGCCACTTGATAAACAATACCAACTGTTCTTCTATAGTTCAGACCAACAAACTCTGCAACTTTGAAAGGGCAGAGGAAATTAAACATAGTACTGTATCATCATCATCATCATTGGAACGGAGCTCAGTTTTAGTCTTCTACGTGTAATGCTCAATTAGGAAAGTTTCTATTTTTTAATGTATGAGTCATTCATCATTCAAAATTCAGTTATTATAAAATGGTGAAGCATACCTTTCTATGACACCATCAAAAATATTCAGTGTACTCCTGGAATTTTATGAACCTTCCCAAGATTAAAATGTGCATGCCATCCCACTAAAGCTGTCCACAAGAGAATCAAAACATTCAAGATGTTGGCCACAATTGTGTGACCTGAGCGCTACTCTGTTTTAATGTATGTCATGACACACTTTAGGAAAGGGTAGGGCTCAGATTGCACAGTTGTGGCCAACATCTTCTTTTGACTTCTCCCTACAAATATTCCTATGTCTCACATATGCCACACTTTATTAATTGTACAAAGCATCTTCTATGAACAATTAATAAGCAGCTTTCCATATTAGCACAAGTTACGACTGGTACATTCTGAAATAATGAAAAAATGTATATGACAACTTTTAATTCAATAAATGAAAGGTTATCCATTGTTGTTAGATGGAAATAGTAATTATTTTATTTTAATCAATCAATGTATACGAGTAGGGTCAGGAGCATGCTTAATGTACAATAGTATACTGTGCAGTATCAACTGAATATTTAAACTATTAACACTCTTACTCAAGATATATCCTGTTAACCAGCCTCCTTTGCTGACCAATCCTTGTATCAAGCGAAAAACCACTACCCATGTGTAACTAGGGACAACAGCCACAAGAACACCAGAGATAGAATTTATTAGGATGGTAATTAGTAAGCACCGTTTTCGGCCAAACCTAGAGAGAAAAGACATTACAGTCATTGTTATGTACTTGAAAAACAGAAAGGAGATGAACATTATTAACGTTATTGAAGATATGGAATTATTTGCCAATGAAACACTAGACAATTTTTTTAAAAAAACCTCATTCATTAATTTAGAGCAGTTCTCTTGCTCCGGAGTGCTATGATGTGAAAACATGTTGAAAAGACTGAGAGAATAAAGGCCATCTATGTTCAGACTTGAGGCAGTGCAATGCAATATGTTACTACTGGTGGCATTCTCATGTCTCTTCTTCAGGTCTTCTGAAAATGTCTGTTCATAAGTCTGCACAGGCTGTCCAGCTCCAAAATGTTAAAAAAGTTGCTCAATTGGATTGCATTACTTCATTTATAGTAATTTAATATTTTTATTGTTTACCGTGAATGTTTACATTTATTACTGTATGACTGTTATGCTGTTGTTGCTAATCTCCAGTTTCCCTTGGAGATTATGATAAAATCTTTTTTTTTCTTTTGCCTTCAAGTCAGTGTTGACTGCTAGTAACCAGATGGACAAGTCCCTGCAGTTTTCTTGGCAAGATTTTCAGAAGCAATTAGCCATTGCTTCTTCCTAGAGCTGAAAGAGAGGGATTGGCTCAAGATCACCCTGCTGGCTTTGGGCCTAAGGATGAGAACAAACACTCTCCCAGTTTCTAGCTTGATGCCTTATCTACTACACCAAACTGCCAAACTAAAGTCTAATTGATCATATACCAGGGAAAAATTCCACAGGAAACAATACTTAGCACCACTTTATTTCTTGTTGGCTGGATGGACTTTCCTTTAACAAAGTAATATTAGATTGCATAGAATTTCATTAGACTTAATGAAAGGGCAGCAAAGGGCCAACTGCGAGAACAAATAGTCTCACCTGCTGAATACATAATACAACATTCCATTCCAAGTGTTAATTTTCCAACAAAAGGCAACTTTGTTCTAAAAAGAATGTCTCTGCAGCTTCCCCTTTTCTTTGTAATAGAGAAACAGTAAACGCTACAATTCAACATGGAAAATCTTACTCACTTGTCTGCCAGGTAGCCAATGCTTACGCAACCAAGAAAAAAGCCCACATTCACACATGACTGAAATAGATCCAGTTTCCAGGCGTCTTTGCACACCAGGTTAAACTGAAAAGATGAAACATGCTGGTTAGAGAAAGCACATCAAAATATTTCAAATATTTTACACAAAAGTAACGTTCTCTTTAAATTTAAGATATAATAGCAAAAATATATTTCCTTTTCCCCCACCATTTTTTGCTGTAAATAATGTTCAGAGCATTTAACTATAACAGATAAGCATTAAAATTAAGACTTAAATATCATAAATTAAAACTACATCAGCATATCTAAGTTGTCCTATGATCAGTGAGTCTCCTCTAAACATGACCAAGTCTGAACCTTCATCATTTAATTCCAAATTCTTTCAGGACAATTATTATTGTCTCATGCCTCTGATATTTGTCCTCTCTGAATAGATTTAAACACCTCTATTTCCCATTGAACATCCGAGGGCTTTTAAAAAATATATCTTTAGAACATTTATACAGGGTATACCAAAAGTCAACCCCATAGGCCAATCACAGTACATTTTATTAATTACAGGTAGCCCTTGATTTACATCTGTAATTGATCCAGTAATTACGATTGTAAGTTAAGGGGGTCATCATGTGCCTGATTTTACCACCTTTTCTAAGGTGATTGTTAACCTTGAACTCAGATGAATAGTACATATTTTGCTTGATGTCTAAAAGATAATATGGAAATAATTAGTAGATCTGCCTTGGGAGAGAGCTTGTCAGCTCTTTCATCTGTCTAGCTTCAAGAGGCAATAATATCTGGAGAAGAGATATTGGTGTCCATCTCAGTTGCACTGACCAAAATGGCTTAGTAGAGATTTAGTTCTTTACATTAGCTTTATCACCTACTGTAGCAAGCAATTTATGATTATTGCAGGGATCTTACCTCAGTCACAATGGTTGATCCATGGAAATCATAAAGCCAACCATCTTGGCATGCAACAACAGGAACATGGCTGATGTTGCTGTCAGCAGTGAAAAAATTAATTGGATTTGTGCAGTTGAGGCCAGATACATTCCAATCCACATTGTATCTCTGGCACTGACTAATGAAAGCATCTCCATGAGTTTCTTTCTTTGGAAAGGTATGATTCAGCTCCTCTTCAAGGCTCCAGCCACATCTGGCTGTTAATTCAGGAAGCCCAGCTGTCTGGCAACGATGCTTAGGAGTAAAACCTAAGAAAACGATACCAACATAGATGGGTGTGAAGGCAGCAGAGAGCAAACACAGGACAAAAAATGCTCTTTTCTGATACAAGTCAAACTCTCCAATGTGCTCTAGAATATCATCTAAGGTTGGCATTCTTGCACCAGGAACTGGTCACCAAAAGTGACAGCCTCACATGCATCTCTCAACATTTTGTTGGCAATAAAATTGCTTAAAACAACACGGTGAGATCAGACCAAAAGTCACAGGAAAGCTATTAATTTACTTTGTAAATTGACAAACCATGCATTGCAGACTTTATTTCTAATCTGCTAATTCACATTACACTTGCGGGCTCACATCCTACACGTTGGGTGATTGCTTACTGTTAAATTTAATACTCCACTGTTAACTGTCTGGCATAGTCTTCCCTCCAACCATCAGCATATATAATACAAAGATCTGCAGGAATGCACAAGATCTTGTGAATCTTCACATCCTAAGTCCAACAATCGCATTTTTATTATTATTTTTTTCACCTAAATGTTTACCTACATGGCACTTGATTCTTCCATGATGTCTGCTCAGGGTCCCAGCAGAACAGCGCTCCCTAAACTTTCCACCTTGGCGAACAGGCCCAGTGTAGGGAGGGGCATGTGAGTGGTAGGCACACGTACACAGTTCCTTTGGTGTAAGAGGCATGTGTGTGTGCCCTACATTCATACAAATGGAGTTTAATGCATGAGCGGAAGGCACTTTCACTCACATGCAAAGCTCCATTCATGCGAGTGATGGGCACTTTCGCTCAGGGTTAGGCTGCAACCTGGTAGTGGGCCATGGCCCAGTGGTTGGGGACCCCTGATCTAGAACAATGCTACATTGAAAAAGAGCCAATAATATGGATAAAAACTGGAGTCTTATGTTTTGCCTTTGCCCCAATTCCACATATCGTAGTGGACAACCCTGCCTGGAGCATCATGGAAGGCCATGCTTTGACTAAGTCAGATGTTGTTGTCAGGGGTTTTTTGGTGCTCTCTGAGCTTGTTGTTTCCTTGCAGAGGTTTCATTAGCCAAACTAGGTAACATCATCAGTGCACTTTTAGTGTTAGTCAAATTCTATATCCTGTGATACAGTTTAAACTATACTTCCATAATTTATTTTTTATTTATTTATTTATTTTTACATTTTATATACCGCCCCATTCCGAAGACTCGGGGCGGTTTACAGCTTATAAGCAAT
>JANHFL010003161.1:69901-84250 GCA_032468155.1 Oxyrhabdium leporinum | reverse complement strand
ACGTATGTACATACATACATACATACATACATACATACATACATACATACATACATACATACATACATATACAAACATATGCATACACATACATATATATATTATATACAGTATATACATAGAATTCTTTATAAGTGTGATTGGACACACAAGAAATTTGTCTTTGGTGCATAAGCTCTCAGTGTACATAAAAATATTAGTGATAAATCATGATCATAGTCATCATAAATACATTCATCATGAATCATAAGATAAAACACTTAGTGATAGTCATAGAAACTAAATAAGCAATCAAAATCATACTAGGAAATGAAATAAAACAATATAAATCATAAAGATACAAGCAACAAGGTTATAGTCATAAGTAGAAAAGGAGATAGATAATAGGAAGGATGAGAATAATAATAATAATACAGTCTTAATAAATAGTTTGACAGTGGTGTGGGAATTAGTTGTTTAGCAGAGTGATGGTGTGTGGGAAAAAACTGTCCTTGTGTCTAGTTGTTCTGGGGTGCAATGCTCTATAATGTCGTTTTGAGGGTAGAAATTGAAACAATTTAACTTGAATTTAACAATTTAACATGAAGATATATGTATTGTAGTTGATTTTTTTGGGAATTGCATAAACATAAATTTAAACTTTATTTAACTTTTCCTAATATAAGTTAATTTTTATTCTACTTATTATTTTAAATATTTTATCTATCCATCCAGAGATGTGTGTCAAGTACCCTTCTTCAAACCAAGATTTCTTATTATGATTGTTTGTTATATTTATACAGCTTATATTTATAATTAAGAAATCATTTTAGAAATGTTTTAAATTGATGGAAACAATGATGCACGTTATGTAAAGATTTTTTCATCCTTCCCAAAGGTGGGAACCCCGTGGATAGGATGTAGCAGATGGGATAAATGACATTTCCCACGACTCAAAGCTAATCTGCAAGCTGTCCATTGACCCTGGAAATCTGGGAAATGCTTAATAAATCTATCAAGTGTTGCCACCTTTTGGAAAAGAAAGGAAAAGAAAAAAGGAAACTATCCAAAGACAAGGGACACAAGTAAAAATAATATATTTATTATTTAGCTGTATTGAGGGGTAGGCTAACTAACTTTTGTAATACAGTCTTAGATAAAAATAGATAGAACAGAATAACAGAGTTGGAAAGGATCTTGGAGGTCTTCTAGTCCAACCCCCTGCTCAGGCAAGAAACCCTATACCATTTCAGACAAATGGTTGTCCAATCTTCTTCTTACAAACCTCCAGTGTTGGAGAATTTACAACTTCTGGAGGCAAGTTGTTCCACTGGTTAATTGTTCTGTCAGGAAATTTCTTCTTAGTTCTAGGTTGCTTCTTTCCTTGATTAGTTTCCATCCATTGCTTCTAGTCCTGACCTCAGGTGCTTTGGAGAATAGCTTGACTCCCTCTTCTTTGTAGCAACCCCTGAGATATTGGAACAGTGCTATCATGTCACCTCTAGTCCTTTTTTCCCCCATTAAACTAGACATACCCAATGCCAGCAACTGTTCTTTATATGTTTTAGCCTCCAGTCCCCTAATCATCTTTGCTGCTCTTTCCTGCATTCTTTCTAGAGTCTCAACATCTTTTTTACATCATGGTGACCAAAACTGGCCACAATATTCCAAGTGTGGCCTTACCAAGGCATTATAAAGTGGTATTAACACTTCACGTGATCTTGATTTTATCCTTCTGTTTATGCAGCCTTGAACTGTGTTGGCTTTTTTGGCAGCTGCAGCATGCCTGCTGGCTCATATTTAAATGATTGTTCACTAGGACTCCAAGATCCCTCTCACAGTTACTACTATTGAGCGAGGTACCACCTATACTGTACCTGTGCATTTGGTTTTTCTTGCCTAAAATGGTTTTCTGTAGTAAATCAGGTCATAGATTGTTCTGCCTTAAAAAAAATGGTTCTACCAAGGTGATCAAATTCAAATGTTTGAAAAGGATGTAAGGGAATCCTTATGGTTTTGTCAAGGGTATGCCTATATCTTTAAATATTTAACAGTGATTGTGCTATGGGTTTGAATCAATATTGCTTGCATAAGCTCAAAGAAATATATAGATTACTCCAGGGGTGGGCTGCAGCATGGACACAGAGGTTCGGGTGAACCTCTTGCTCTGAGCTCTGGCTGGGTCCACTCACCTGCCCTTGCCCTCAGCTGTCACTAAATAACTCACCTTTCCACCAGCCATGCTGCTCTGGTGTGCTCCGCGCTGCCCCAGATGTACTAACCGGAGCTGCTGTCATCATCAGCTGCCTCCCTGCGAATGCGCATGCGTGACCAGTGAACCTTTTGCCAAAGCAAGAGCAGCCCGCCTCTGCAGTACTCCTTCCTCCAGGTGTATCCCTTGACAACAACAATATGAGGAAAATTAAGAAGAATTTGACCGGCTCAATGCCACCAAGGGAATTTCTGTGTCTAGAAGTGGACCTGAATCATGGGCTCCCTGGTGCTAGTCCAATGCCTTGGTATTTACACCACATTCAAACCCTGCTTGTTCAATTCAATGGGTTGTGCAACCCATAGAAATGATTCTTTAATGATTCTTCAAGAAGTGAGACCAATATGTATATTTGCCTATTCTGAGTAGCAACACCGATGGAAGTGGATTGGCTGAATGGGTGGCTGAAATGATAAATGCCTTACTACAAGAAATAGCTCTTGCAAGAATGTCATTAAAGAACATTCTCCCCAAGGATACCTGATCATTCCCTAATATTCCATTTTTAAAATTCTTGCTCATGAAATAATTACTCAACTTCAGATCAAATGAAATGGTCTCCTCTCTTTTAAAAGGTGAGCTCCTCATTTGGGAATTTTTTTAAACATGACCTAGAAACCCAAATGTTGACAGTGTCCAGGAGGCCAGCAGTCAGGAGGGGATGCTAACTCAGCCCTTTCCTAAAAAATATGCAGATTTAGTCAACATGACACTTACATATTACATAATACCACTACAGTGCACTTCACACAGTGCTGGCTTTAAAGTCTTTGGAAACAACCGCCTGAAAGATATTGTATTAGCATCCATATGTTAAGAGGGACAGGTCGTCATGGAGAAAATCTATTTATGTGTCTGCTAAGAATTGACACCAACTTGATGGTGCATAGTCAATCAATCAGTACTTTAATAGGGCTGGCTACAGAAAGCAAACTCTCTTTCTGAAAGAGCTATCCTAGCTTCCAGGGAAAACTCTTAACCACTGGTTATGACCTTTACAGCTCCGAATGATTTAGGACCATGATATTTTAAAGACTGGCTTATCTCATATGATCATGTTCAGAGGCTCTCTTGTTACATCCAACAATTTTTGAGATTCATATTGAAGAGGATCAGTTTGAGGGCTATGCCTAAGCTTTGGAACATCCTTCTCAGGGATGTCTGTCTCACTTCTTTGCTAGCAACTTTTCAGAAGCAAACAATCCAATTTTATAGGAAGGCCTTTGTTGTTTATTCCTCCCTACTATTTGCATTCTGGAGTTTATTTTGGCTACTGCTTTGTGTTCTCTGTATTTATGCACAAAAGTCATTGTAAAAGATCTTTATTTTTAAAGAGCTTCCTAGAATTGTAGAGACTTTGTGGAATGTACAGGAAAAATAAACAAATTAATTAATAAACAAATTAAGCTTTTGCAAAAGCAAAAGCTTAATATTTGTTATTCATAATCCTTACAACACTTAAAAGATTTATCTATGATGTGAACTTTTAAATAGTAAAGGTTGATTAAACTGCAAGTTTCAGTTGCATTCAATGTCTTATTTATTTGACCACACACTGGAAATTATAAAATCCACTTTATAAATGCTATCCAGAAAGCATAAAGAAATATTGCAGACTAATTATTACTTTTATAAACAAGAATTGCTCAGAATACATCAGCTACACTTAAATAATTCACAAACAAACTTTGGCATGGCAGGGGGAACTGAGACTGAGGGAACAATATAGTTTCAAAGCCCATACAAGAGGTGAACTACACTCTAAATGCAGAACTCTGATCAGAATCCTTTTGAGAAATCATTAATTAATTCAGCTTCTGCCCACAAGAACCCCAATTCTAACTTGTGATTTCAGGCTTCTTGGGTGTAGGAGGTAGAAAAGAAAGTTGTAGGATCCAACCTGGGTTGGTCACCAGGACCAGACCCAGTGACTGGTGACTGACCCACATTGAATCCTGCAACAATATCCTGGGACATGTATATTTGGCTTTATTTCTGAGAAAAGAAAGTGCTTAGATTGGGTTTGTCTCTCAGATGCTTCTGAGGTTGGGATACAAAGAAGCTAGAATAATGCTCAAAGGATAATCAATAATAACAGAGAGATAGATTACCAGATAATTCTGACAAATATAATAATTGGAAATAGGATTTTCAACCCCTAGATGGACAGAAAGTTGGAATCAGTGGTGGGATTCAGCCAGTTCGTACCGGTTCAAGAGAACTGGTAGGAAAGATTCTGGCTGGTCCCACTCCTTCCTGGAGTTCCCCCCTGCGCCTCGTTTTGGCTCCCAGGGGGCTTTGGGGAGGCCCACTAGGCCCGAAACACGGCATGGGGGGGTGCGGCGCGACCCTCCCACAGCCCATTTTTGCGTTTATTTAAGTTTATTTAAAGGGTGAACTTGCATATTAATTACTGACCAATACTTCATAGATTTTTGTAGGTGTAATTGGGTAAATTAGTATAAAAATCTAATTAATTTCCCCTCCCAAAGAAAGAATATTATCCTGGGCATCTCTTTTCTTAAAACCATCATCCCTTCATTGTCTTTAAATTCAGGGAGGGAAGAAATGTTGATTTTTTAAATAGATCTTTAATAGATTTCTATGGATTATTTTCATAATTTTTGTATTACCATATGATATGTTGGCATTGCTTTTTGGGCATATCGGCTGAATCTTCAGTTCTGCTTTAAATTCCCTTTTAAATAATTGTTGGTCACTAAAGTGTTAAGAGTTTTTAATACGTACTCTCTTGGGAAAACAAATAAGAAATATAGACCTCTTTGGGCCCGTAGGTGTGCCAAATTCATCGTGAAATCCTAAATTGTGCTGTGTACACATTATACCAAAGTAACATAATAGCTGCGCATGCACATGTGTGGATGTGTGTGAGTCTTTCAGAACGAAAGAAAAAAAGAGGAGGGAGTGAAACTTTGATCTGTTCCAGCTTTGCTTATATTACTTCATGACATTTGTGAGGAAGGCAGAATGAGAGAGAGGGAGGGAGAGAGGGGGAAAGAGAGAGAGAGAGAGAGAAAGAGAATGTATGAGTTATAGGAACTTTGTGACTCTTTATATAGTCACAAAGTTGGAAGAAAGTTACCACCACTATCATTTGGATTCATCCAACTTATTGCCGGGGTGTGTGTGTGTGTGTGGAGACAAGTAGAGTTTACAATGCCGTCTTTTGATGAGGTTTTAAAACAGGCTGGAGACTTTGGAAAGTTTCAAAAGAAGGTCTTCCTCCTCCTCTGTCAGACTGGTATTACTTTCTCCTTTCTATTTGTTGGGATTGTATTTCTGGGACGAGATCCTGAACAATATTGGTGCAGGATCCCTTGTATATCTGAACTGAAGAAGCAGTGTGAATGGACACTTGAAGAGGAATACAACATTACCATTCAAGCCTCAAACCTGGTGAACTCTTCGCAATGTAAGAGGCATGACATAAAGTGGAATAACACCACGCATAATTGTACGTATCCACTGGCTCATCTTACCAACAACAACTTTGCTGGCGAGTCATTTACTACATGTCAGGATGGCTGGTTATTCAAAAAACCTCAGTCAACTATTGCCAGTGAGGTAAGTAAAGACAACATTATCCAGAAAAATAGGTTTATTTGCATAAAAAAAAATTAAACAAATGTTTATTATTAATGCAGGTCAAAAAAATTTATAGTTATATGGTATATAAGGTAATAGATTGTGCAGTATAAAAATAGATTTGATATTTGGATTAAACAGTGTTCATTTCTGATTTTCTACACCGAGTAAAAGTGTTATGGATAATATTAGCCTTGTTTCATTGCCTTTTTGAAATAAGTTATATCTGGAGCGAGAGAGAGAGAAAGACAGAGAGAAGGATGGAGGAATGCTATTATAGATGTTGATTTGAATATAGGAATGGGAACAACTTTGAAAACTGAACATATTTGCACAGACAGACAATACTGTCTCAGTTACAGAATTCTGCCTTTGTCCTTCAGATGAATCAGATGTAATTTCTCATTTGAATATATTTTTTTAAAATGTATTTTATTGGTGGAACAGGTCAAAGGTAATAAATTCTTTTCCCAGCATCTCCCTTTCAGGAGGTTCATATAACATGAGATCATGTGAGATCTCTTTCCTTGAGTCCTGGAAGAGTTGCTGTCACTTATAGAAGAGCATACTGGTTGAGCTAACTGGGCAGCTAGCCTTAGCTAAACTAAAGCCATTTTGTTTTAGTTTTTAAATTCCCATCAAATTTCAGGCCAGTTCAGTACTATTTATTTTAGTGCAACCTTGGCAAAAATATGAGGCGGGAAAGAAAGGAGGAAGCAATAGCTAGTATTTCAATCAATGCATTTTCAAGACATAACTAGTGTGCATAGCATAAACTATTACTTAAAACTACATAGGCAGTTTCAACAAAATGAATTTTACAGCAGCAGTTCAAGTTGTTTGACATGGACTGAAAGTCAAAAAAATCGTGAAACAGCTTTTGAGTGTCAGGAAATAATAATCAGATGTTAAATGGCTGGAGGGGGCGGGAAAATAAGGGAAGAGAAAAAAAGGACTGCTCATATGAGCTATGATGGAAGTTCATTTGCTGTTTATGGATGGTCATTAATTCAGGAGATTCCCAGACTAAAACTGCAGCACTGAGTTCAATTAAGTAGGGAAGAGTCTTCAGATTATATTATAAGGCTGCAACCTTATGTCGGCCTTATGGGTAGGAATCCCAGCCAGATAAACTAATTCTATTTTATTTAAAGCTGCATTGATGGAATCTTGCAAGCCTGAAAGTACAGTCCTCTCCTCTGTCTCCTTTATAGTCTGAGTGGGAGGGTCTCTACTAAGCCTGTTGCCCCACGCACTCTACAAATGTTAGGCTATGCTGTCTCTTATCTGACCGTTCTCTTGGCAGCATTTCTTGGCCCAGTTTCTCAAGGTCTTTCCCACAAACCGTTACACTCTGTGACCTCAAAAGTAGTCTAATTGAATGCATTGGGGCTTACTTTTAAGTAGGCTTGTATCAGATTGCACAGAATATTCGGCTACACACCAAACCACATGGTGATAAAAAAGTAATGACATTTTTAAAAAGAAAGTTAGCAACAGTAGCTATTGGCCTGCCCAGCTATGACTGGAGATCATAGGATCCTCATGAGAGGCAAGAAGAAAGCATGGCAGTCCATATGTTATTTACTGCATCTTCCCCTTAGGCAGAGACTTCACAAAATGTCTAAAAACATAATGGACTAATAGAATAATGAAAAGAATTGATTTATAAACAACGACCAAAATAAACCCTATCAGCACCGTACAAAACCAAAAACCAGTGCAGTCGTGAAAGAAGTAGTAAGTAGAAAGAAAATTGCAGGAAACTACTGTGTAAAGTATGCATTTCTACTAATCTCATTTGTAATTTGAAAAACAACCACCGTAAATGCATGATTCCTAGGTCCCATAAGATGACAAAGTTTAAAAGAAGGAACCTGGAACATACCCTCCCAATGGAACAGGCAGATGTTCTTGGAAAGGTAGTCCTTCAAGTACTTATGCACATCCTTCCTTCTGGACCTACTAAAGCTTCCAGATGATCTTCAGGAGTAGCCCCAAGTACAGCATGTGGCAATAATCCAGTCAGGAGATGAGAAAGTCATGAGTGACCATGAACAGAGCCTACCAGGCTCAAAATGAGCACAACTGGTATACAAGAAGCAATTGTGCAAAGCTCCCCACTCCCCATCATAGATGCAACCTACTCTTCAAGCATGAATCATGAGTCCAGCATGAGTCCAGATTGTGCATCAAATCTCAATAGGGCACTGCCCATTCAGAACCAAAAGCAAGAACACTTTACATCCCAAATCCCGGGGTTCATAAACATTCTCTCTTGGCCAGGCTGAACTACAGCCTCTTCTTCCCCATTCAGACCCTTACAGTCCCCAGATACTGAAACAGTGTCAGACCTGTTCCAGCTTGGTCTCCTAGGAAAGAAACACTCTCGATTCCATTCATAGTGAAAAGATTACATTTACTAAAAGCCAAGTGTAACCAGTAGCAAAGCCAGATCTAAAAGTTTGCATGAGAAGATTCATTAGTTAACTTTCCCTTCTCCGTTCCAATCCCTGTTATCTCCCCATTATCTAGTCATATTGAAAGAAGATGTTTTGGGAGCTGTCCCTGCAATGGTTGGGTAGATGGATAGGTGTTGCAATCTATTCCCAGGTCTGCGGCCTTGGGATATTTCGGGACAGCATGAAGATCACTTTCGGTTTCCCCCTCATCTTCCCACAGCTCCCTCCCCCAATGACTTGGGCAGACTGGCATCTAGCGAACCATAGATGCAAGTGAAGAATGGCAGCTCTGACAGACAGAATAAGAGTAATGGAATATTAAGATAATTAAGCACAATTATCTCTGAGTCCAACACTTCTTATTTAAAAATAAATTTAACTGATCAAATATACATTGAACAGAAGGCATTCAGTACCAATCCTATCATATTAGATTTGTGGCTGGTTATTGACTAAAGATCATTTTGAGGCTGTGAACTCAGGAAAGCTGTTCTATCAGCATTAGAAAGATCAGTACCTTAACTTAAACCAGACCATTCATTTATTTAGCTCTGTATTATTTCATAAAATTGCAGGTGGGCATCCTTCCCTGCAATTCCTGGAAAACAACAGGAACTGAACTGGCCTTTCATGCACATAAGCTCAGGGACTTGGTTTTTGACAGCAGCTCTGACCCTGACCTAAATAGTAATAAACCTAAATAAACATCTCTAGTAAGGCAATGGGTCAGTTATTATGCACCAATAGGATTTCTTCTTTATGATATTTCTACATCTAGCATAATTCTACATTGTCCCAATTTTTGTCTCTTTCTCAGTGATTTATGGCTACTGATATTTATACTAGAGAAAAGAAGAGGAAAACCTGCTTAGATCATAGTTTAAGAAGATCCAATTAGGAAGTACATCTGTCATTGCCAGGCAATTCTGGTGATCTGTCAATGACCAATACATTCTGCTTTCTTTTTTTGCAAGTTTATTTTAGGGAATCCTTGTTATATACACTTTACATTACAATTTAAAACACAGAACACAGTCACAAGCCAGGTAGTTAATGCTGACACTGCAGATAGTTGTAATTAAACTAATTTGCATTATATGCTAGACGTTATTCATTTTGTTTTCCTGTAAAAATGCTACTATGAATGTTTTACGACTTCGTAATGATTCATCAGCATAATCCCACTACCCTACTTTATTAACATTCATTGAAAAATCAGACAGCTAGGTGACCTTATAAAATAAAACAATACAAAAATCCTGAGGATTTTGTCAGGACATAACTCTCCCAGGACATTGCATCAAATCCTGAGCTCAGATCCAGCCTCCTGGATTATGTCAGTTGTTTCCCCGTTTTTCTAAGTTAGAAGCAAGAAACATTTGTGAGAAAAGAGGAATTGTTGCAACATGTATTCTTGGCTTGTCAACTACATCATCTGTTTTCCTTAATGCAGCATCCCTATCACTTCGTATCATAGAGATAAACAATGTACAGCTTACAGGTGATCTTCCAACCCTACTTTTTCAGCCATGACACCACCCTCAGATTGTGCTGTCCATTACTGACAGCAGAAATGTTGATTTTGAGCTCTGCAATTTTGTATATTTGGAGGAACCAAAATAAGCATATGATGATTGTGCATGTCTTCTTATGATCTGCAGTGTGCAGTTTGCATACTGTCATCTTATATTGATCTAACAAAGATGTTGGCTTAATTTTAACGCAATGAAAAATTATTTAATCTCAAATGCACTGAGATTACTGCACAGAGGCTTTTTGAGTGTGGAGGGCTGTGTATATGCACACAGATATGTGACAGGCATGAATGTACGCAGCCCTTGACTCATGTCCCTGTTCATGCATCAACCATCAATAATTCTGGGATGGCTTTAAGAGACCAGGGAAGGAACAAATCCCTTTTAGATGTTAATTTGAACTGGGTATTATCACTAATAATGCATTCTTAATTATTTTTTAAAATTTATTCTTTTCTCTCTCATATATTGGAAGACAGGAACATCACTTTATAAAACAATGCATGCATTGAAGCACAAGGATCAAGTATGATGACTAGATGATAAACTGTTCATGTCTAAGAAAGAAGGCATTGGGGAAGGGAAGAGGGAAGCATTAAATGCATAGAACAACAATAACACTATATTTTTTTTTCAAGGCCTAAAATCTATTGTTCCTCTACCGAAACTTACTGTATTTTTACGCTTCCTTCTGCAGTATGAACTTGTCTGTGAGAACAAGTGGATAATAGACATAACTCAGTCTATACTCAATATGGGATTTCTGGTAGGAGGGTTTGTTCTAGGATACGCTGCAGACAGGTAACAATGCCTTTTGAACACTTATCTATGGACTGCATTATCTTCCATGACAAATAAGGCTATGTTGTGCATTATGTAGATCAGGGGTGTCAAACTTCATTTCATTGAGGGCCGCATCAGGGTTGTGTTTGACCTCGGGGGCCAGGTGGGCATGGCCATGGGGGGCATGGCTAGCTCGACATCATTCGCATCGGGGGCATCCCTCCCAGGCTCTGTTTTTGGCTGCGACGGCCTCCTGCAGTGCTCTGCCAGCAAAAATGGAGCTTGAGAGGCACTATGGGCCGATACTTTGTTGTTTCCAGGGCGGCCCTGCTGGCCAGATCTAAGCACCCCATGGGCCAGATTCAGCCTGCAGGTCTTGAGTTTGACACCCATGATATAGCTGGAGGGAGAAATACTTTACAGGTAGTCTTTGATTTGTGACCATAATTTCTGTTTACTAAGCGAGACAGTTGCTACGTGAGTTTTGCCCCATTTTATGACCTTTCTTGCCACAGTGAACCAGGCAGTTGTCAAGTTAGTAACATGGTTATGGTTATGTGAAACTGGCTTCCCCACTGACTTTGCTTATCAGAAGGTCTCATAAGGTGATCCCATGACTCTAGGACATAGCAGCTGCCAGAAATATGCCATAGCTATTACCAAGCATCCAAATTTTGATGATGTAACTATGGGGATGCTGCAATGGTCGTAAGTGTGAAAAACAGTATAATTCACTTATTTTCAGTGCCATTGTAATTTTGCTCACGAAATGAATGGTTGTAAGTCGAGGCTTACCTGTATGTACTGCATGCCCCTTTCACCCTTCCTCACACTCCAATTTGAGGAAAGGGCATTGGAAACTTGCATTCATGTTTTGCAACAAAACATACTTTTTTCTTTCTTCTTCCAAATATGGGAAAGTGTGGTTTCTGTTCACTGTAATTTGCTAAGAAACCAAAGCATCAAAACACTATCCTAGTCAGAGTTGGACAACTGCGGCCCTTTTACATACAGCTGGGAGTCGAAGTCCACAGGTTATAAAGGGGTCATAGTTGCCCACCTGTGATCCTACTGATGGACAGAGACTTCCACACTCAGGAGGCCAGTTCAAACATAAAGCAGATTGTCTGCAATTTCTGACTCTTGTTCTGACATCTGAATGTAGATGACTAGAATTATGCAAGATTATGATGCTGCATAAACTTTTGCAAAGTTTTGTCTACTTTGGCTCTAGTCTAGTCTTTCTTATTCCAAAGCCTTCCATGATCTAAGAGTTGTGGGCTACCAAAAGTAACAAAGATGGCAAAAAAATTGTTTTGTCCCTAGATTTCCCAATAGGAAAACATTGTCCAACTCTTCACCAAGTTTTCTTCCCAGAAAACGCCATATATCCAATATTAGGTTTTCTTAGGGAATCTGAAGTGTATTGGCTGTCATAGTATGTGGCATTCTACCACTGTCTGGCAGTGTTTCTAGTCATTATGTGACCCCTGAACAGTGTTTTCATCATTTACAGGGGTCCCAAGTCAAAATTTTGAATTCTTAAAGCTCCAAGCAACCACAAAATTAATAGTCAAGGATATACTAAACACTTTTGAGAATTGGATTAAAACACTAAAAGATAAAAACCTCCTCCAACCCCCTGTGCTCCTTGTACATTAAATAGACATTGTTAATTACAATCATTCATAGGTAGAAGAATGGAGGTAATTCTTCAACTTCTTATAGTTCAAAAGAGTAATAATTTTAAGGCACTTATCTTCACTAGTGCAATCAGTGGAGAAACATCTGATTTCTTCCACAGACATGCACATACCTAGGATGTTACAGTAATTAATACGTGGAGGGAGTTGAACTGGTGTGAGATACCTTAGCATTCAACTAGGAATTATTTATATTTAGAAGATTTAGCTCTATAGTAGTAACACTATCCTACACATGTTTATGCAGAAGATATTCCCAGATAGTTTCATTAAACAACCCAAATTAATCTAATAAGGGGAGTAGTAATGAATGATGCTGATTGAAGATCATGGAGCTTGTAATTGAATGTATCTGGGCAAATGTAGTAGAGTGCCTATAATCTGGGAGAAGAAGAGAAATTTCATTAGAGTTTTTCAAAGTTATCTTTTCTCCCTTTGGCTCCATTTCTTCTTTATTGATTCATTTATTTTGCTTCCCTTGACAGATTTGGCAGAATCATCATTTATCTCTTTTCTTGCTTTGGGGCAGGATTATGTGGCCTAATAGTGGCTTTTGCACCAAACATTGTTGTATTTTCAATATTTCGCTTTCTACAAGGAATCTTTGGAAAGGGAACCTGGATGACAAGCTTTGTACTGGGTAAGGCATGATGTGTTTTCAGTTCTTTCCCAATGCAGCTGGGCCAACATAAAGAAGCTGAATAGTTTTACTGAAGGAGCTTTGTTGAATTGGATTTTATTGTAAAATTTCCTATAAGTTTCCTCTTCTTTTCTGCTGGAAGCAGTTTGATTTGTGTGAGCAGCAGGCTGGTGCACATGTGCACATGTGAGCACCAGCCCACCGCTTGCAAGCCAGTTCCCCTCTCCACCACCACCACCCCAGGTCCCCAAGACAGAAAGGTTGGGGACTGTTGCCATAGGACACTAGGAAAATGTGCTAATACTTCCGCTATGCTTTTTATAATGGATCACTTGTTAATTTTCAAAGTTTTTTTGTTTATCTTTTTGTCAATTCAGCAACAGAGCTGGTTGGTTCAGATCACCGACGGATTGTTGGAATTGTAATACAGATGTTCTTCACACTCGGAGTTGTGATTCTTCCTGGAATTGCTTATGTAATTCCCACATGGCAGGGGATTCAACTAGTTACCACACTTCCCAACTTTCTTTTCCTGTTATATTACTGGTAACTCTGCCATTACTCTCCTTTTTCTCCCCCACCCCCAAAATTATCTTCTGATGCATTCATGATTTAATATTTAATACAAATAGCAGTTGTTTCTTGCAAAAGAGCCTTTCCCAACTTAGTCTTTTCTAGAAGTTGGACTCTCGGTATATCTTCAGAGAAGCACATCCAAAAATTATGAATGAAATAAGTCCAACACATTAATGGGGCTAGATGGAGGACAGCTAAAATGAGTTATTTAATAAGCTCAGAATCATTCTTGTGTTGTGATTAAGACAATTTCTCTGTCTGAATCTCAGTCATTAATTAAAGTTGAACATAGATAAGCTCTTATGACATCTGCATTATGGGAGCAACAATAATACCGACCTATACTTTGGAGTTATTATATAGATTATTAATTTACATAAGTTTAAAATCTATAAAGATAATGCTTATCATTATTAACAAACAACCATATCATCATTCCTACTATGCCATGACTATATTCTATTAATATCATTGCAGTTCTTAATAATAAGATAATTAAGATGTTCAGTTATTAAATTTAAAATAGTCCTAATACATAGTGAATAAATGGGAGTACATTTAAACATAAAGAAAACCAAATTCATGACAACAAGTAGAGCAATCATGTTTACGATTTACGATGAAGACACTGAAGTGGTGAATATCTTCTACCTTCTAAGATCGTCTATCAAGAGGAAAGGAACTAGCAGTTAAGAAATATTTATTTATTTATTTATTTTTTACATTTATATACCTCCCCATTCCGAAGACTCGGGGCGGTTTACAGCTTATAAGCAATACTCTTACATCAGTA
>JANHFL010003161.1:0-16702 GCA_032468155.1 Oxyrhabdium leporinum | reverse complement strand
CCCATCTCAGCACATGGCACCTGGGAAGATTACATCACCCAGCAAGATTCAAATAAGCTACCCCTGCAAGGCCCCATGGGAGTCTGACAACCAATCAGGATACACTTCCTGTAACCCAGAAAGTTCAAAGCCAGAGGGGGTATAAAACCAAGGGGTTCTCAGCATTTCTTCCCTTTTTTCTTCACCCAAGATCTTCAAACCATGTGATCCCTTTTCTGCCAGGACCACAAACCACGTGGTCCTGCTATCCACCATTAAAAACCATCCTTCCAAGCAGTCTCCACATTTCCAGTGTCTTTTTCCCACTTGGAACTGAACCCGGAAGGATATTTCTTCCAACAGTACATATGCTAGAAAAATATATGAAAAATATGTTTATGAGGAGAAGTTGAAATAGTGATTTCGGTCCAGCTACAACTTCTTTCAATCAAGCTACCCTACAGCCTTGATGCTGGAGGAAAAGTAGGAGGAAGGGGCATTACATGTGCTGTCTTGGGTTCGTGTGCAGCAGTTGGAATATAAATCTAATAAAACAAACAAAGCAATATACTTGAAGATTTATACAATTTTTTAGGTGTGTATTTTCTTTGCTGGCTTTGCAAATTAATGAAGGAAAGGTGTCAAACCTAAACAATGGATTCACCCATCCACAATGAGAGCCATTTGAGTAATTACAGTATATTATTGTGATTCTAAACAAATGATATGCAGAGAAAGATTTAAGAGTGTATCTATTTGTGAATCACTCTAGTTCATTAAGAAGTTTAGAATGGAGTTTGTCAGCCGGCATCTAGCTTAGGGAGGAGTTAAGTTTTATATAAGCTAAAAATAGCACTATTGTACATACATGATACATTTTTCAATACCAGTCATCCACAACATATATTTTGACACCAGTAAAATTCCTCCCATTTTTAGGGAATAGGCAAAATTAAGAGCTAACTGGGAAAGCTTTGACTCAAGTCTTATTCATTCTCCTTGAGTGATCTTGGGCACATCAGAACTTCATTCTGAATATGATCATGGAAGTCAGAAGAGACATTTTGCACCTTCAGCCTGAAATTTATGATTATAATTATATAGGACCACTTAGTCGTTCCTTAGGTAAGCTTTCATTCAACATACAGTACTCATTTGGATAATGTATTCTCTATTATATAAAATGTATTATGGATCCAATTGCACAATACATTTTAAAAATCTAGTATTACTTGATTTGGGAAAGCTACTATGTAAACTAATTATATAATTATATAATACATATATATTTAATTATGAACATGTGTTGAAGTCCCCCTCCAAAATTCAAATCTGTAATTCTACATATTACATTAGAGCCATGATGGCGAACCTATGGCACGTGTGGCGGAAGTGGCACGCAGAGCCATCTCTCCAGGCATGCCAGTCATCGCCTGTTGCTCTTCTGGGTTCTGGCGCACACATGTTTGCCGGCCAGCTGGTCTTCTCGTGCATGGGAGAGCTGAAAACTGGAAGAGCAGCTCCCCGACAAGCATGTGCATGCCGGGAAGCTGAACTTCCGGTTTCCGGGGCATGCAGGTGTGCCGGCCAGCTGGTCTTCGTGCGTGCATGCATGCCAGAAACCAGAAGACCAGGTGGCCAGTGCACATACATGGGCCAGAAACCGGAAGCTCAGCTTCCCGGCGCATGCATGCGCACTGGGGAGCTCCTCTTCCAGTTTCCGGCGCTTCCCCGCGCGTGCACGCACGCTCCCCTTTTGGCATTTGGTGCCGAAAAGGTTTGCCAATGCTGCATTAGAGCAATTCATTTTTTTCTATTCTATCTTTACAATTAACATTTCATATTATGGTATATTATAATCTTCACCATTTAAGCAAGAAAAGAAAACCAGTTTACTCAGTTAAAAGGTCAAAAAGTATAAATCTTATTAAGATATCCTCTGGGTTGAGGTTGGACAATTGAAACAGCACTATTACTCACTTTATTTATCATAGAAACTTTCATTTAACCTTTTTGTTCTGTACTCTAGATAGAATTATTGGTCAGTTTTGCCGTTCTTTGCCTCCACCCAAATCATAATTCAGTTTTATATACTACCCAACTCAAATGAATATCAAAAAAAGAGAACACAAGTATTTGGACCTGACTTTGTTACTAAAAGCTTGGTCTTTTTGATCACCCTAAATTACATTTTATTTACATAAAGGTAGATAAGTTATCACCCTCCAAATGTTGTTTAATAATTGGTATAGATGTCAACCAAACAGGTCTATAGCTTCCTGGGTCTTTATGCTTTCCTTTCTTGAAAGTGGGTGGCAGTGGTAATGATCAATATTTGCTCTGGTTCAGTTTTCTGAGTCTTTTACAAGTTTTCAAAATTTTCCAAGAGCTATTCTGTAATATGTTAGGCTAGTTAAGTGTCCTTGGATATAATCTATTTACCCCTATAGATTACATCCCAGTTGGCATTTTAATTCTGAAATGTGCTGTTTGCCATTAACTGTCTCCTGAAAAGCCTAAAACAACTGGGATAAATGACCATCCCTAAACAGCAGACCTATTCTTTCTTGGGTAGAGCAACCCTATCCAAAATAGGTTCTACACCATTCCCAAGTTTTCCTTTCCAGCAGCCCTTCTTGCTTTTCTGAATTTAATTTCAACTTATTTTCCCTCACCCAGTCCTTAATGAGTTTAATCAGTGCTCAAGGATACCAAGTACTTTCTTGGCATTAGATAGCAAGTAGCAGTAGAACTGGGGAACATCTGCATATTCCAAAAGAACACACAGTACCCAACCATTTCATATAGCTCCATAACCTAGGCGGGCTAACAATAGTTCATAGCACTACCTTCAGCATACACTATAACAAGGACTAAAACCATAGTAAAAAAAATGTCCAAGGGACCTCCTGGCACAAAAGGATACCATGGTTGACTGCACTGAAAAAAATAGCAAGTTGCACTACCCCAACCCATAGCTCCTGGACTGTTTATCTCCTAGAGTATCTATAGTATATGCTTGGTCCCATCTGGCAGAGTTGGGGTACTCCAGGTTCCACCTATTAAATAATGCCATCTATCAGGACCCCCTCTATAGCAGCTCTTCTTGTCTGAAATGAAATTCCCCCAAAACTGAAACTGTCCCATCCTACAGATATTTCTAAGAGCCCTAAAACCTGGCTCTGGTGAGGACAACTGATGCCTTGTACTTCTTTCCCTGGTTACCCTCTGGATTTGTTTTCTGTTCCATCATTGTTCTTTTGTCTTCTGCTGTTTTCATGGTTTTTTTCATGTTTTTTTGACCATATGGACAAGTCTGCTCAGTTTCTTGGCAACAGCACAGAAGCAGTTTGCCACTTCCTTTTTCCACAATTTTTTGTTTGTTTTTTGATTTCTCCATCGATTTGGGATAGGTTAGTGGTCTCCCAAGTAGTAATGCTTTTTCAGTTATGTGAAAAAAATATCTAGTGCTAAATAGTGTTACTTATTGACCTGTGCTTTCGTATTTGTTCTGGCTAGTAATTTTTAGATTCTACTGCCTGCATTGTGCTTTATTGCACAATATTTGCCTATTTTAGGCTTGTTGATTTTTAGATCTATTGCAGGAGTTCTTATGGCAGTGTTATGATGTTTATGAAATCTGCAACATTAGAATATTTCTTTTATAATGCATCTAGTAAAATAATTGAAGAAATTTCAAGATAACACAGTTCCAGTATCATATGTCTACTAGTGTATATCTGTGTACATACTGAGAAAAATAAGAAAATTGGTGGGTGTAATTTTAATTATCTTCTAGCATTCTGGATTCTTATTTGACCAGAGGAAATAAGGCTAACATTTTTCAAAATATATACAAAAATCTAGTAACTAAATCAAAATTGCATCATAGCAGTGAATTTTTGAAGCAACATGTCAATTGTCTCACATTCATGCATGTTCCTAACCATGATGATGCCTTTGCCAAAATGTCTATTATAAGTTCCACCTTTTGGTACTTGCATCATGGCATTGCACATAAATACATAAGAGTTTGTCACAATACATGTTTTGTCACTTGTCCCGCCAGGGTAAAGCTGCAGATATAGTAAATTTACATGAACAATTTATCTCATTTTCATTGGTTACATACTGTTCAACTCTGGATTCTGAAATATTTTTTTCTAGAAGTGCTCAGCATTCTCCAGTAAAACTGCAATTCTTTCGGAAGAATGCCTTTAAAACCAACTGAAATGTGTGGCTGACAAGCCACAAAAGTCTGAAATACCAGCAGATGGAAAGCTCTTCTTAACAGTAGTCATTTCTATGCAAAAGCCAGACTGTAATCCACAAGTATACAAACAGCAGGCTTGCAATGAAAAAACAGAGCTTGGTTATATTAAGAGAATGTTCACTTAACCATAGGCAGATTAGTGGTATCACTGCTTTATCATTTTACCAAACGTAATGTTGCCTAGAGGCTCCTGAAAGTCAATCCTCAGCTGATCTTACTTTAAATTAGAGCTAGTGCTAAATTAGAAAACTCAAAGAATCTTTAGCAACTCCAATGGTAAATGGTAAATTAGCACATAAACCCGATCCAATTGGACAATCTCAGAGTACAACTGGGTGGAAGCCATTCTATCAAAATGCAATTCCAAGAAAGTGTTGTTGTTTCCCACAAATTCTCCAGGGATCCAAGGCATTTTTGAAGAGTGAAAGAAAATTATTCCACATTCACTATCATTGAAACATTTGATTGCAACAAGTTATTTTCCCCATTGTGCCAAAGAACCAAAATGCTGCAAAGGTGAGCTATATCAGTGTCACACGTAAAAAAGAGGGAGATCTCACTGTTGATCACACTGTTGTAGTTGCCAACATGAATTTTTTTGGGTTTTTTTTACCATATCCTCTGGGTGGCTCTGATTAATAGAAGGACAGGGAACAAAGTGGTCATCAAATATTAAAGTAAGCAGATGCAGGCTGTATATGGTGCCTCCAGACTGAGTGGATCTAAAATCCAAGGGATCATTTTTAATCGTATTTGTGTCTGTGGAAAGTGGGTTAATGAGAAGTACCTGATCTGTACTTTAGTATTGGTTCTTGCAATGAGTTATAAAATAAAAGAAGTCTGCTGGCCATTCTACTGAAGTTATGACATCCTCAGACATTATTTCTATGGCTCCCTCCCTCCCTTCCCCCTTCAGGCTAACAATGTTGCCAATATCAATGACTGATAGGTAATGATTTATAATCCTTAAATGCCTGGTTCATGCAATAGACTAACCCAAAATCACATATCAGGTTAGCTGCTTGTAGAAATGAGATCGTAACTCAACACTACTCAGAGATCATTAAACTCAACTAGTGACTAATCTGCATAATATCAGTATCTATTCATAAGTTATCTACTCCTAATACCTTTGGGGCATTAAACACAAGCATTTATTTAATTATTTTAATTAATCTTGGTACATTTCACATCAAACCAGCCCCATCTTGGCACACGTTCCACAATCCTAGCAAGCATGCCCAATGTTTATGGCGATTATGGTAACTACAATTCAATTCAATTCAACTGCAATTCAAGAGTACAGGTAGTCCTCTACTTACAACCACAACTGAACCCAAAATTTATGTTGCTAAGTGGGAAATTTGTTAAGTGAATTTTGCCCCATTTTACTTTTCTTGCTATATTTGTTAAATGAATCACTGCAATTGTGTGCAAAGGTGAGATTGTACTAAGAAAAAAAAATGAAACTGTGGGAGTTACATTTTATAAACTTAGTAACACTGTTGTTAAGCAAATCTGGCTTTCCCACCGACTTTGTTTGTCAAAAGGTCACAAAAGGTAATCACATAACCCCAGGACACTGCAATCATCATAAATAGGAACCAGTTGTCAAGCATCCAAATATAAATCACATGACCATGGGGATGCTGCAATGGTCATAAGTGTGAAAAATGGTCATAAGTCACTTTTTTCAGTGCCGTTGTAACTTTTAACCGTCACTGAGTGAATGGTTGTAAGTCTAGGACTACCTATAGCAAGTTGTAAGATCTGTTACCGCTGGTTGTACAATTCGAGGCTTTGGCAAGAAGCAATTTATTGTGGATCTACTGCACTAAAAATATAGTTTCCAAACTGTCTAGGAATGTATTAGATATTCTACTTGATTATTACACTAACTTCCATTAGAGAAGAAGCGCAGGTACAGGTAGTCCTCAACTTATGACCACAATTGAGCCCAAAATTTATGTTTTCCAATGAAAAATTTGTTAAGTGGATTTGTCCCCTTTTACAACTTTTCTTGCCACATCGTTAAATTAGTAACACGGTTGTTAAGTGAATCTGGGGTCTCCATTGTCTTTGCTTGTCAGAAGGTCAGAAATGACTCGGGAACACTACAACTGTCATAAGTAGGAGTCAGTTGTCAAGTATCTGAATGTAAATCACGTGACCACGGGGATGCTGCAAAGGTCATAGGTCTGAAAAACGGTCATAAGTCACTCTCTTTGGTGCCACTCTAACTTCGAACGGTCGCTAAAGGAACTGTTGTAAGTCAAGGACTGCCTGTACTTAGCTCCGACCTCACTTTTTTTTTTTTTTGCAACAGGGCTGCGCTTTGAAGAGCGCCCGAAAGAGGGCAGCCTTCTCTAAGCGCCTGTTGGCCTCTTTTCCCAAAGTCGCCTCATCCGCGGAGATGCTGAGATTTGGAGAAGCCTCTCCTTCGGGGCCGCGCCTTCTCCAACGCCGCCTCACGTTGGCAAGCCGGGTGCTCGATCGCCTCCTTTCCGCCAAAACAAGAAGCGGAAGGACAAGGCAAGAGCCCCAAACTGGCCGCGGCTTCTCCCCAGCCCTGGAAGTGCAGAATTGCGCAACCCTCGGCTGAGCCGGAGAAGCCGCTGCCTTCCGACCGAGGCCGCGTGGGAACATCGCTGGCGACTTTTCTCCATTGTTCTCTGGACTTTCCCGAACGGGAAGACTATGGGTGTAAAGCCAGCGCGGCAGCGGGTTTCTAGCAGCTCTTCTGATCCTCGGTGGAAAACTGGATGATGAGTGCATGCAAGTAAGGCATATTTACTTTCGTCATCCCTCTGTGTTGGTTTCTTGGGAAGGAGAGGCCCGCAACAAAAGTTTTAATACTCCGGGGATCCTCGCCGTCCCGTAAAGACTTAGGCTGCAGTCCTAAACGCGTCGGACCTGCCGGATTTGCAATTTTCGAGGAAGGTAGGCAAAGGCGATCTGGCTGCTCGAAATGTAGGCAGCAATCCTGTAGGCGTGGAGATACCTCATTGCGTCCAGTGGCACATTCCTTTAAGTATATATATATATTTATTAAGAATTTGAAACAGAAGTTAAAAACGAACAAGTAGTAATGCAAAGTAAAAATGAAAGAGACGAGGAAAAAGTCGCAAAAAGACAAATTAGAAGTCACTTTGGATTTCCTTTACAGCAAGTATAGTTTACAAATACAAAACTACCTCTAACTTTATGGTTACAAAAACAAACTCTTTTTTTTCTATTTATTTCTTGTCTAATCATCAAACTGCAAGTCCTCAATTAATTTCTTTCCTCTTGTATCTATCTACTTCCAAGGAAGAGGGCTCCTTGCTCTGTCCATCAACAGGCATTTCAGCCAGGCCACCTTTCTTGGCATTACTGTTTCCTTGGGGGGGGGGGGGGATTGTTGCATTAGGGAATAGGGAAGAGTTCACAGGTGAAAGGGAATATCCCTCCGGCCAATTGCCAGGTCAAAGCTTTTTCTGGCATACCCTCGCCATCATGTACTTGTCACTCTGTGCCATGACCCATCAGTGTTTCCTTATGATGGCTCTTGGCAACAGAATAGTTTCTGCAGAGGCCATTGTGGGAAAACCTTTAATAGGTAATGAATGTATCAGCCCTTAAATACAGAAATGGCATAGAAACAATTTTAATTTGATTTTCCAGAAATATGTTATTTGTAAAGCTGCTCATTTGACGGTACACAAATTGCCTTGTATCTATTCTTCTCTGCCTGGTTGAAAAATCTGAATTGTTATGGGTGGCACGCTTTTCCTGCCATAGCTTGCTGGTATTTGAATTCAGAAGCATTTGCATGTCAAACATGTTGCTGAATTAAAACCCTTCCATAGCCTAATTATGAACCATTTTTAGTAAGAATGCTGTGAATTTAGCTCAAACCTAGGTGCCTTTTTTCTGGGAGTTCCTGGGGTTTATTTATACTTGCACTTTAAAGATAAATTGTCTTTGCTGAGGATTTAGTGCTATTATCCTTTGGCTGGTGAGCATCTTAAAATCAAGGTTGACTTCCTTTTGTGTAAATATAACATGCATAAGCAATATTGTTTTTTTCATAAAGATAATTGAACAGAGTTTAGTTTCTAAATATGTGCAGGATTGTAGTCTGGTCCTATCAATACTTTTTTCAGTAAAGTTCCACTTTTTTTCAATAAAACCTCCTTCTTGGTAAATGGGAATATCCATAGGATTGAAACCTTACTGCACACAAATATTTTAGATGTTGCAGAATTTATATCTTTTTTTAAACATAGAATTGGTTAAGGAGATGATGTTACTAGTTCTCAGTTCTAGAACACAGATGTTATCAGCAAAGTTAAACTACCTTTACCTAAATACATATTTACATGTCCAGATTAGATTGCTTGGTGCCTCGATTACTTTGAGAACAAAGGAAGGTTAGGCTGTGTATTTGGTATTAAATCTTCTGTTTGGCACTTGGAAGAAGTGCTAGGTAATTGTTAAGACTGCATGACTGATGAGTTTGGATCATTATGTGTTTTATATCTAGGCTTGCTGCATTTAATTATGTTTATCACATTTGTAACCATCCAACTACTGAGTTTCTAGAAGATACACGTTTTGAATTGTCTTCTAATCCATATGTCATTCTTGTTATGCTCTGTCTTTACATTGCAAAGATAATTTGCTGTGGCTGGCTGTGATCATTTGCTGCGGCTAATAGGATCTAGTATATCACTCAGGAGTTCTTAGGGAAGGGTCAAAAAGTCATCTGCACCTGGCAGGAGGTTTTGAAGATTGATCTCCTGGCATACTCAAAAGCCTACTGTCCATGTTTGTTACTCCAGCATCATATGGTTTACCCTAATTGGACAAGATCTGTGTATATGTGCTGGACTCAAAGATCATGCCAAGCTGTGGTTTGTTTTAACCATGGTTTGATGAAAAAGTCCAGTTTATATATACTGTTCCATGATAAACAGTGGTTCACAAATCATGCTGAGCCCAAACCAACAGTCCACAAAACAGTTCAGCATGAAACCAACGACTGCTGAAAGGAATATGAAGGAACTATATTCATGTATTCAGGAACTATGCTTGCCCTTTTGTAATAACATATCTAAATGTGCTGAAAATTTGTGGTTAATACATATCCTGGAACACCACATTAAGTGGAGCAATATTCCCCTTGAGTGGGTTGGGAGGTGTTTCTGCAGAAAGCTGTCATTTACCATAACTCAGGTATATATGAACTTTATGTAAGAGTTGTTGAATAATTTTCTAAAGCAGTCCAATTATAGACTAGATAGCTGGATATGCACAATGTTCTAAGTCAACCCATGTTTTAGTATGATTTAGTGTGATGGCTTCTTCAACAAACCATAGTTAGCAAATAAATATATTAAATTCCTGGTGACCAAGTTCTCATCCTCTGAGAAAAAGTTGAAAGTGTTAGATGAAATTAGCTAGAAGAAATAGACAGCTTGAATAGCTTGTTATGCTGAAGATAACACAAAATTTATTTTCCTACGTTTAGTAGTAGTGTCCAAGCCAATTTGGTGAGAGAAAGCTTGATCTGTTGAGTTTCTGTCTGACAATTTGCTATAGTAACCTAGGGGGCTGAGGTTGGTGAGTTAATTAACATACCTTGTACTACATAGCATGGGAGAAAGATAAGGTATGGCAATGAAGTAGTACTGAATGTAAAACAAAAACAAAAAACCTACCCAGAACATAAAGATTAAAAGGAAGATAAAATCTATATGTAAACTTATACTTCTGTCCCATGAAATAAATATGAAGCAATCATTGGACATGTAAAAGTGCAATCCTCCACATATTTTCTCCGAAGCAAGTACAGTATGTTATTAGGATGTAAATGAATAAAGGCTTTCTTGAACTGAGCTGAATTCCTGGTGATATTCATGTTGGTCTCTCAGCTGCAGTATGGAAAATGTTCCATTCATTGCAAATTAGATGTCCTTCATCACATGAACTTAAAACTATTTCCCATTATTTCCCCAAATAGCTGACATTTTATTCTACTCAGTGGAAAGAACCCTGGGTTCTTTGTAGAAGGTGGAAAAATGCAAAGGGAAACCAGAGAAATTGGGCTTTTAAGACCACAACACTGACTTTCTCTCGCTTGCAGGAACTCAGATGTAATGTTTTCATATATATCCTCCTCTCTGCCTGTTTTTAAGCATCATAATTATTGCTAAACAATACAATATTGACCCTTTTGAAGATTATCGATACTTCTCAAAGTGGGATAAACCACAAAGAAATCACCCTTTTATTCTTGCAGATTTCTAAATTGCAGCCTCATTTAATCTCTTTGTAGATGCATACTCTGTTAAATACAAGAACAGAACAAGATAAAGAATTTGTGTCTATAATTAAGCTTATTGGACAAGCTCATGCCTGTTATGAAACTGCTATCCTTGGTGTTTTAGACTTTATCCTGTTTTTGTCTACAGGACTGTGCCTCCTGTAACTCCTTCCCCTTTCTCTAATTCTCCCTACATCTGGAACTGCTTTTTTCCTCCCTGTTGTTTAGTTCTTTTCCATTTTTATAAAAGCTGGGTTAGTTCCCTTAGACTCAGTAATTGAGCAAAGGCTCGCAGATACAAGCAGCCTAAAATTCCACATCTTAACACAAATATGTCCAGTAGAATATCCTAAAAAACAAAGCATAAATGAAATATTAATATGTACACATGCTGTTTCTATGCAGTCTTAATTTTACCAGCACTTCTACAGGATTTGCAGATTAATTGCAGGGAGAAACAAGCTTCTTCAATTTGGATGTCATTTTGTAGCAGCCTAATTAAAAATCCTGATTGCTTTTTACAGCCCCGTTCCTTGAATAAGAAGTTGGTAATGAGGAACAGCTTTTTGCCTGCATTTGGTGATATTAAAAGTTGTCCTTGTGTTTTTATGATAGTACCAAAGTGCTGATAAAATTAAACTTGTGTTTTGCTTCTGCTCAATTTCTTCCCTTATTTCCACCTATTGTATTCTGTGATTTCTGAAGTTTCAGCATATTGATTTTCAAAATTGGATCCTTCTGAGGCTGAGTTCACTTGAACCCATTTTATTATCTTAGTATGTGGGTTCTTGTTGCCTAATGTTGTACAAAAATATTGAATATAATCTTTTTCCTTACTTCAGATTGTATTTACGTTTACGTTTTCAGCATTAAAATGATTACAATATGAACCTTGAGAACTGAGGTTTGGAAACACAGATGTGCTTGTTAATATTCATGGGATTTGGGAATTGGATTAATAACACATTTGGCATGTAGAGCATGCAACTGGATTCGTAGTTTACTGCTCTTGGTATGCAGAGTTCAAGGCCCTTTCCATTCCATGTTAAGTGAGAAATTTTCAGTGAGATAGATAGACCTGCAGCATAAGATTTCATTCAACATTAGTCTTCAATCATACAATGGAAGATCTTGTTACTTAGACCCAGCAGAGATACCTACCTATTATGGAGCTAGCATTCGTGAGTCATCATGTCAGTGGTGTCCTTGAAACAAATACACTTTAAATTACTTTTGTAAGCCGCCTACAGTCACTGAGAGTGAGTTGGGTGGCTGTATAAATGTTCTTAAATAAATAAACTGAGGACAGTTGTTCCTGAGTCTTGTTCCACTTCTTATGTGGTACAGTGGTTAGAATGCAGTATTGCAGGCTACTTCTGCTGACTGCTGGCTGCCTTCATCAATTCGATTCTTACTGGCTCAAGGTTGGTAAAACGAGGACCCAGACTGTTGGGGACATTATGCTGACTCTGTAAACCGCTTAGAGAGGACTGTAAAGCACTGTGAAGCATATATAAGTCTAAGTGCTATTGCTACATACCCACTCCAGGTCAGGAACAGATGAAGCTGTCTTATACCACATTGGACAATTTAGCTCAGGTTCCCCTTGACCCTGCCTCCCATCCACCTCATATTAGTGTTCTCCATCAGTGGTCAGCTTGGCTATTGGTGACAGGAGCTGTAGAGTCTGTGGTGATCTCTGAGTTTAGTTGTTTCCTTGCAGACATTTCATTACCCAAATAGGTAACATCCTCAGCACTAGTGAGTGTGGATTTCCTGAGAAAAGAAAAAGAAAAGTCTAAACCTACGAACTGAAAAGTAATGCTCTGAAACTTAAAAAAAATAATATCCAAGCAATGCACACAGTATGGCAAAGCTATTCATGAAACAATATGAAGTTTAGGCTGTTTGTTTCCTTTAAGATATTGTATTGTATCATTACAGTTCTTTTGATGTTCACATTTTAGAAAGGAGAAAAATATTTAAAATATACAGGGTAGTTATTTTTAGGTGGCTTAAGCAAAAGCACATCAATCACTTGAATTTGCTTCTACTGATTATTTGTACAGGCAGCCCTCAACTTACGATCACAATTGAGCTCAAAATTTCTGTTGCTAAGTAAAAAAGTTGTTAAGTGAGTTTTGCCCCATTTTATGACCTTTCTTGCCACAGTTGTTAAGTGAATCACTGGAGTTGTTAACTTAACATGATTTTGGTTTGCCAGAAGTTCGCAAAAGGTGACCACGTGACCCCGGGACACTGCAACCATCATAAGTACAAGCCAGTTGCCAAGGGTCCGAAGTTTGATCATGAGGATATTGCAATGGTTGTAGGTGTAGGTGTGAAAATGATCATAAGTCACTTTTTTCAGTACCATTGTAACTTTGAACGGTCACTAAATGTATTGTAAGTCCAGAACTACTTGTATACATTGACACATAACAATACTTTTTCCACCATTGTTTCCCTGTGGGATGCCAATGATTGAAGAATAGTTTTGACAGCCTTCTCTTCCTTGATATTCTTCAGGTATATTGATATTGTAACACCAAGAACTCCCAACCAGCATGACTATCCGTTACAGCCCCCAAACAACTGGAAAATATCAAATAGGTGCAGGCTAAGCTAGAAATATGGGAAATCTCTCAGGGAGGGAAGAGGATACACCAGTTAATGTTATGGCAATACAACTGCATGAGGTGTTCTTTTCTTATGTAGGTTGCCTCTTTGGTATTTGCATGAGTCATTACTCTAGACTTGCCTTCTTCCAGTCAGGAGGCATGCCCAGATCAGTGATTCATCCCAACATGTTGGAGGTAAGAACATGGGAACCTGAATTGGAATTGTTCAGACAAACTGTCTTATTTAGTCCACAATTTGTTTTCTCTGACCGACAGAAGCTTTTTGCATTAACTGTCAACTGTTTGGAGAAAAAGTAAAGCATATGTATATGTCCCCAAATTGTTGAGGGTCTTGGATTGTTTGCATGAGGTTCCTAAAGCAATAATTCATCTTGCTCTAAGTAGAAAGATGGATATGTTCCTCTTGCCTGTATTCCTCGCATATAGAGCCTGTCAGTGCATCATCGGGTACTAGATTCTTTTTGTTTGGTTTATATTTTGGACAGGGAAGAGAACTTCTAAGAAATTTGATGTAATGTTACAGATTTCTGTCTGTGATTATGTATTCCCACATAATTTCTTTTGAGAAAGAGTAGGGATTACAGAAATACAGGGTTTGCTTAACTGTGGTTTGTTGAATAAACTGTGACTGTGACTGACTGTAATCATACATTATGTTAAGCATAAATTTTGGTTAACAGAGCACAAAATAGCTGGGTTCACCCAAATCAGCAAACTACCCTCTCTCTCTCTCTCCATCCCCTCTCTGTTACAGCCACCCATCTCCCCAGTGTCAACTCTAGGCAGCACACAACAAAATAGTTTGTAATAGAATAGAATGTCAGTGGCTTATGGTTGAACTAGGGTTGAATCCTTAGTGATCTCTGAGTTAGGTTATTTTCTTTCAGACCTTACATTACTCAACTAGATAACATCATCAGTGCTAGTGAGTGTGGAGTTTCCTCCCTGTTTATATACAGCCGTCAATGTTGATGAAGTGTAGTTTTTCCTCCTTGGTAGCTGTTTTATGAAAAAACCACAGCTTGATCCCACAATATCAAATATTCCCATCAGCTGGGAAAGGTCTGGAGCCCTGGTGGAAGCTTCTTCTACTGTTCCAGATTTCTCTTATTTATAAACACATTTCTGTCAGCTTTTAAAACTCGTTCAAAAAATGTACTATTATGATAAGTTCTACTGGTTCTAGAGTTGGATTAGAGAGATACAATCATATTAGCGTCCTGGGAAATAGAGTTGAACAGAGGTGAAGAGAAGCTGGTCTGCAAAGCAGGAAGACCAAGTTTAAATCCTATCCCAATCCACATGGAAGCTTTGATAGCTTGTGCCTCTAAGGTTGGAAGGATCAAAAAAGGGGGCAGATTCAGATCCCTTCTAGTAGTCCCCAAACATCTGCTTAACTAGTTGTGAGTTGGGGAAAATTCTACAAGGAACCAAAGAGAGAATATAAACTCCCCTCCTCCCTTCTAATTCAGCAGCCTAAGCCCAATAACACTCTGGATGTGGTGCCACCTCCGTTTTTCTGCTGCCAACCAAATCACTTAAGTTCAAGTGAAGTCAGTGGTATTTCAGTAGCAAAAGTGTGATCAGGGCTTCAGCCTTTGAGTGGGATTGGTTACATTTCCTGGAAGAAAAGTTAGAATGCTTATGCCCTAAATAAAATATGGAATTTTTGACCTTGTATAATCTTTTCAATTTATATAGATTTTAATCAGATTTTAAGGAATTTGGGGAAAAAAAATATAATTTCTGTTCTGTTGTTTAGAGCTGAGCAGATTTTCATAAAGAGGTTGATCCAAAGGTTAGAGCAGCTAAACTTAGACTGACTCTGTCTTAAAATCCCTAATTAGGGAGTTGGATGATAAATAGTTGCATGACCTCATGCAGCCATGATACAGTTATGTAACTTTGGCACAGAACTTTGCAACCAATCATATCTAATGCCTATTATAGACAGGTTTGTCAGCAATCTTTTTCTCACTGCTAGAAGGATAACACTGGTCCTCTTTAAAATGGTTGTTGAACCCAAGTGAGTATGAATGAGTGAGTGATGAATGTACATGGAGACTCCTCAAGAGTTTGGTGAGATTTTCCAGAATAATTAGACAAGCTACTTTTAAATTGGGGTTTCTGTCACTACCATTCTCTCAACTGATTTAATTTTATTGCTCATTTATATACAAGTAGATTATTACTGATATTATTTGCCTTTCCACTAAATGTTGATTTATAAAACTGTTAAAATATATTCCTTTTTTTTAAAAAAGAAGAAATTAAAATAAAATGAGTTTATCTTTTTCAAATTCTGAAATCAGTTTTATTTGTTTTCGAGGGATAATGAGTGGCTTAGATAGTTTACTCGTGCTACCTATCATTCTGGGATCTCTGTTGGAAAGTTTGAAGCTTTGTTTCAAGAACTTCAGCTTTTCTGAATTGGATTCTTCATTGTAGTGATTGTATTTTTGAAATCAGCTTTGATGACCTGAGGTATAGGAAGAACAGTAGTTTTATGAAGTCAGTCCTCAGACGAAAGAAATTAGTGTCTTCTGTTCACTGGCTTTTATGACTGAGATCCACAAAGCTCCATTTTAGCTCCAATCTTGCTTAACTTCCTTTGGAAATGATTGCCTAGATTTGATCTTCAATGATGTAAGGATGCTGGTAATAAAAGGTGAGAGAGGCGTGCTTAGGTACCGTACAATGGAACATTTTAATTATCCTGGTGTCTGGTGAAAATGTAGCTCTGACAAAACTTACAGGTCCAGCAAATTCTTGTCCTCTTGTCAGAAAAGGCAAGAAAAAAACCAGAATTTACTATCTTCTTTTAGTAAATTTGGTAATGGTTAATGGTGAGAAGACAGAACTTCTTTATTCTTCCTGTGTGTCTGTCTTTTCTCAATAGGGAAATGGTGCCTAGTTCACTGTTGTGCCCTTGAGGAAAGGAAGGATATTGAGCTTAAGCTAAACAAGGAGAGGGTAAGAGAAATTTTTGCTAATTTAAGCTAACTTGGGTCTCTAGGCCAGAGCGATTTCAACCCGGGATACTGAATGAACTAGCTGACGTGATTATAGAATTGCTGTCAAGAATTGTTGAGAATGTGCTCGGTCCCAGAAGGTTGGGGAAGAGCAAATGTTGTCCCCATCTTCAAGAAAGGAAAATATAGACCCACAGTTTGATATCTATACTGGGCAAGATCCTCAAACAGATTATTAAAAAGCATTTGTGAGCTCTTGTGTAGGCATGCTGCAATTAACAGAAGACAGTCTGGGTTTCTCATAAACAAATCTTGCCAGGCTAACTTCACCTCTTTATTTGTTAAGTACAGTAATTTAGTAGAACATGAAATCCATGGACACAATGCATCTAGCTCTCAGTAAAGCCTTTGATGGTCTTTCGCAGTCATCCAGGCCACGGTTGTCCCAAAGGTTAATGAGCCTAGGTGGCGCAGTGGTTAGAGTGTTGAACTGCAGGCCACTTCTGCTGATTCAATCTAGCGGTTCAAA
>JANHFL010003160.1:54183-67088 GCA_032468155.1 Oxyrhabdium leporinum | reverse complement strand
CTCCTCCTCCTCCTCCTCCTCCTCTATCCAAGGATCCCATTCTATAAAATGAGCAGAGACCAGATGACCAAGTGTATAGGGCCATCAGAAAATGACTTTCAAATTAGTTTTAATTATGTTGAAATTAAATGAATGTAAAAGTAAGGGAGGTAAAGGTACCAAACTTAGAAGCTGGGTAAATATGAGTTCTGGGCCTGCCTTAGGCATGGAGGTCAGCTGGGTGATCTTGGGCCAGTTCTTTCAGCAATAGGAAAAAGACAATGGCAGTTCACTTCCCAAAAAATGTTGCCAAGAAAATTGCACAAGGAAAAAAATCCCATTGCACACAGTAAGAAATGATTTATTTAGGCTATATAAGTGGCTGATCTAAAAATCTCCTCACTCACCTCCATCATAGGTTTGATGGGGCTTAAAATTCTTCAGATCATTGACTTTACAATTCCCTAATCTGCAATGAACATATCTCCCAAGGCTGATGGGGAGGATCCTTGTACTTAAACCATGAAGTAGCCCATTCCAATGGCTTTGGAGATGCTGCCTTGGGGACCATAGAATAAAGCATCCATTTAAGCCAGACATTAAATGAGTTTTATCCATTCCATTGTAATTTCTTAGTACAAGATATATGCTGCTTTCCCATCCACCCACACAACTTGTTCAGGTTATCCAATTTCTTTGTTGCAGGTTTTATAATGGCTTTGCAAAGGGGGACTATGGTAACCATCTCCAGTATTGGGAAGTCTTTGGGAGGACAAAATGCACTATTAATAGATCACTGCCACAATGCAAACTAAGTTAGACAAGGCATGCTTTGTTATAGAGTGCTGTGCACTGAATGAAGTAAAGATTGCTTCATTATTGCAATAACTGGTTCCTCAGCAATGGCAAAGCCCTAATAAATAAAGGAAAATAGAACTGTGCAGTAAACAAATTAAGCAGTAAATAGTGACAGCAGTTTTGTCTATGATGGTCTCATGAATATGCATAAAATAAAAGAAAGTGATTGCTGGCATACAGCAAAACCTCCTTTTGCAAATAACAATTAGCAGAGCAATGGTAAAATGGATGCAAATTGGTGCATTAATGATTGGAGCTAAGAAATCTTGATAAATTGAGACTTTGTATAATTTGCAACAAGTGCCTGTGAATCTGATTGCAAAGACAAAGTCCCTTTCAAAAAAGTTGGAAATGCAGCCATTCAGTTGTAAATAGGGAGAATTCTAACAAACACATCATCATCAACAACAGTGTTTAGACAAAGATCAGATATGTAGATGTAGTATTTTCCCACTCACATTTTCCTACTCACAAAAGAGTGCCTCATCTTGGGAGAGAAATACTGACTGCAAATCTTTGACTTAAGTATGTCTTTTTCCCACTGGAATTTCAGTAATAAAAGTATATGTACGTATCAAAGGTTTTTTTTAATATATTTTTGAAAAATGGGGCTGAATTTTTGTATTTCTCACTTTTATAAAAAAACTACAGTGATTCTTCAGTGATCAATAATAAATATATACATTAAGTGAATATGTAACATGTCCATATTTATTTATCTCACAAAACAATTTTCCCTTGCCTTCTTCCCACTTCTGAGAGGGAGTGATTGGCCTCAAGTCAACCACGTCTAAGGTAAGATTCATTCTCAGATTTTCTGATTCCTACTCCAGTCCTTTATCACTCAACTATTGGCTCTTATGAAAATTGTATTCTTTGCTATTATTTAATGGTCGCCCAGATTTTGTACTCCTTTTTTTAACAGCCTTAGATTTTTATCTGCCTAGGCAAATCTGAGCAGATTTATCAACTGACTAAAATAATTTCTCATCTGGACATTGTGGGAAAGTTAAGCATAAAACAGCTACATAAGTATATAAGGCAGGGGTTCCTAACACATATAATAAACCTGCTCGTGAATCCAAGATTATGATAGTGAATCTGTAACAAAAAAAGTTTGTTGTTGGGAATAATTACATAAATTAATTTTCTCATTCATGGCTAAGTTTTTAAATAATCCACACTAAGAGAAAAAGTCAGCATACAGGCTCAATGCAGGAGGTTTTTCTACCAGGCATTGCCAACAAATGTTCAATCAGATTGTCCTATCTGATTATGTGTGTGTGTGTGTGTGTGTGTGTGTATGTGTATGTTTACATGTGATTAAAAAAGCAATAAGGATTGTTAAAAATCAAAATAAGCTACTTCCCCCTGAACAGAGTAATTCATCCAAGATGCACCTTGTTTGCATATTGTTCTTAAATAATCTACTGGTTTCAGTCTCTTACCTTACTTAGTCTGCAGTTAGCATGACTTTTGCTTTCTGAAAGAATTTAATTTGACTTTCAGTTTTGATACAATTTGATATTTGACTCTTATGCTGGATTCTATGTCAGTAATTTGGCTTTGGACTTTATTTCTGTTTGGATTTATTCTGAGCCATAATCCTGACATTCTCCCTTGAGCTAAAATCAACACCTGGGTAACTGGGTTCTTCCAGATTGTATCACAGCAGAGAAATGGAATAAGATCTGTGAGCCAAATTCACATTTTCCCCATAGTGAATTCCTGATAGTAAATGGAAATGTCATAGGTTTTAATTCCACAGTAGACTGAAAAACATACCTTCCTGACTCCAATGAAGTGCAGGTGTATTTAAATGAAAAAGTAATGAAATTGCTTTGACAAGATTAATTTTCAGATAGGCATAAATTACCCAAATTGAATTTCTCTCGGCTATCGTTGGAATCCACATACTGCTCAGACAGAAAGTTAAAAAATCCAATATTTCAAGAATTCATACTGTACCAGAAACAAGGCAGATATAATAGAAATAATGGTGATCGATAATTTTATTGGCTCTGATTGATCACTGCTGTTTATCTGCAAAAATATTACTCATTAATATTTTACCCAATATTAATCAGAATATATATAACTTCTCTCCTTTTGTTTATTTCTTCTTAAGTTAAAGAAGCGGAATTATGTGGATTTTGAAAAGAAACAATGTATAGGAAAAGACATTCATTAAATTTGCTTTATTAAAAGTATAGGCATAAATAAAATATAAAGTAAAGCATAATGGCCAAAGAGTGAACTAAATCAATTAACCAAGAGGAAAAAAGGAAAGGAGAGGAGAGGAGAGGAGAGAGGGGAGGGGAAAGGAAAGGGGATGGAAAAGGGGAAGGGAGGAGAGGAAAGGGGTTGGGAAAGGGGTGGGGAGGAGAGGAGAAGAAAGGAAAGATAAATCATAAACCAGCAACATCCTTCAAATTTGGCTTTTAAAGTCTATTATGATGGCATTTTACAATGAAAGCAATAAAAGAAGGGACAAAACATGCAAAGAAGGCACTAATTATCACCAAATAAGTCCTTTCTTGAATGAGTCCCACCTTTGAGTAAACATTATAGCACCATTTAGACTGTGGTACATTATTCACACCCTCATCATGCTCTACCCCAGGGATGTGAAATGTCTGGCCCATGGGCCGAATGCGTCACACGCTAGCCATGCCCACACCCTGTTTAGTGAAGGAGAAAAAAATCCTGATACATCACATGACACTGCTATGATGACGTGAATTTGACACTTCCGTTTGTGGAAGGCAATCCGCAAAAAAGAAAAGTGGCAAGCATGATACATTAAGGCATAAGATAGAATAAGAAAAGATATTACAAGGACAGCAACACAATTTACAATGTCTTTCCATCATTTTTTTAATCCTTGCAAGTTATCTTTGCTTTCATACTTTGTCTTTGGTTCTTTAATTTTTTACCTCTCTTTTTTTGAAAAGCTCATTGTCTCCATCACTCCATGATTTTCTCTGTATTCTTATACCTTCCTTCTCTGTTATATATGTATTTGTTTTGTGATTCAATCCTCATGCCTTCTCTGTGTAAGACCAAACCAATGTATGTTTTTCACTCACTTTGTAATCAACCCACATTCATTAGGACCCATTTCTCTTCATGTTGTACTACACACTCTTTTATATAAACCAATTCCACTGCATTCAGCCTCCTTTTAGGTTTCTCTTTCATTTTCATATTATAAAATGAGCAGAATGAACCTATCTTCCAATCTCTGATAAACTAGAAGACATATTGACATATAAGTAACATGCAATCCAATTACACACCATCAAAATAGAACACTTTAGAACTGCTTTATATGTAGTTTTCTCAGCTCCCATACTGGGTTGCTTTCTGTGCGTATTCATTAAAGCACTATGCAGTTATTACAGAAAAGAGCAAGACACCCAATTTAAGTAGGCTACCTTCTTTCATCATTATATGGTCTTTATCTATCATAATTTCCATCATTTATTACTATTTATTATAACAGAATTCAATCCATGTAAAGTGTGATGAGAGATTGAAACAATAAAATCAGTGTAGAGCATGTCAAGATACAAAGAAAAATTAACCTTTGTGCTGGGTTGTTCGGGTAGAACATACTGTTTGGTTAAAAAAAATCATCTTTAAACGATCACTTCTTTTTTTAAAAAAATCTGTTACTTCCCTATATTTTCTTTTAACTGAACAATAGGCTTAAGACTATTTATAAATTTAAAAAGCAAATGTCCTTTGTTGTAAAATGATCAGGACAGTTAAACTTATAAACAAAGGGCTTGTGACCAAATAGCTCAGATGTTACATTAGGAACTTGCTGCAAGTGAATATCTGTGTATATTCACTTGCTTTTCCTGTTGGAGAGTCTACATGTTTTATGTATGGCTGGGTTATAAATAGCATGCAAATGTTAACTAGGATATGCATTTGACTTTGCTATCATGATGAATTTGATTTCCAGTTGCCCTAAAATATTCAACTACCATCTCATGGAAAGATGATTCTGTATTTTGACTTTATTTCAATGCAACAGCTAAAGTTCTTTCACTTAGGGCTGAGGCATGCATTTGCAATTGTATCCCTAATTTCATATTCATAGATCATGAATGCTGATGTAGAAGCTGTACGAAAAAATGGGTGAAGATAATGATTTAACCTTTAAAAAAAGGGGATCTTGTATCTAGGAAGGTGACAGTACTGGAAAACCTTAATATTTAAGGGATGTGCAGAATAAAGATTAATTGTTTACATAAGAATCATGAAATTAATATACTATATTTAAAAATATGAGGGTTTTTTTTTACACATTTTCTGAATGAAAGAAGGACATTATATTTGCTATTGTCATGACTATTCCCATGGATTCCAGAATGCTCTGACTAGGAATTTCTTTTATTATTCTTTGCTATATAGGTTTTATCGAATATTTCATTCAAAACTCATATATAGCACTTCTTCTCCAAATTATGGACCTCCTAACTATAATATGCAACCTGTCTCTACACTTGTCCTCTTTAGAGGATTGGAAGTTAGCCAATGTAACTCCAATTTTTAAGAAGGACACATGGGGAGAACCAGGAAAATTATACACCTGTCAGCTTAACATCTGCTCTGAGGAAGAACTGTGGAAACTTCTATTAAAGATGAAATTATCAACCATTTGGAGATGCAAGCCTTGCTCAAAGGTAACCAAAATGGCCTCACAATTTCAATTAAACAACTAAAGTTTTTTGAGGTTGTTAATAAACATGGAGATAAGTATGAACTAGTAGACATTATCTACTTAGATTTTCAAAATACCCTTGATAAAGTCCCTCATTAATGACTTCTCAGTAAGTTTATAGCAATAGAATAAAAAGATAGATGCTGTTGTGGATAAACAACTTGTGAAGAATAAAAAACAAAGAATGACTGCTAGACTAGATGGCCAGAGGTCCTGTCCAGCAGGGCACTGCTTATGTTGTTATGACTGTAAGCTTCAGTATTAGGGAAAGGGGAGGTAAATTCTAGGCAAGCATCCTTCTGAAGTTTCAGGAATTGGAATTAATTGTTAAGGCATTTCTACATTGTAACCACTTCTACATTATTAGAGTACTCAAATTTCCTCATCTTTTCCATTGTCTCAAAAGGCTAAGAAAATATAGTGATACAATTGTTATCCACTGACACAGGGGACTGCTAAGTGAAACCAACCTGTCTCTTAAAGAACTTGCTAGAGCTTGTGGGTCTGAGTCCATGGTCAACCTGGTCACTTGTGAACACCTCTGGATACAAAGGCTGAGAAATCAAAAGAATAACAATAACCTCAAAGAAAAGCAAACCACTTCCACATTGCTGCCAAAAAACCCCTACACGAACCCATCTATGAACAAAGCAAGAGTTTGACTCAAAGATATATTTACTTTTAGGAAAACTGAATCCCAGGAACTGAGAAAAATTGAGAAATTGGCTATCCTTGATCTTCGCAGGGATTCACTATTAAAAAAAAGAAAAGAAGTCCTTCCTTTCTCTCCTTTTTTACAATGTAGGTTTCACTTCAGATTCAGAAATAAATTGGCTCATCTGTCTACTGATCTTGTGAGTATCAGAGGTCCTTTTGAGTTGGACAAAGTCCTTATGTAGAAGGGCCTTTAGCTTACTGGGAATTTGAAAGACTTTATATATAACAACCAAGGAAAAGTATGGAAATGTGTGGACTAATTTCTAGCTTCACAGAAACATGTAATAAAATTATTTTCAAAAGCCTAAGAATAAAAATGATGCCCCTTCTACCAAACATTCTTTTGTCTGTGGGCTAACGGAGTGCTTTATTGTGTAAAAAGACTTTGAATAGGCTTACAGTCTATTGGGGAACTCAGCTGGGTGCAGGTAACTATAACATATTTGTTAGGCATTCTGCAGGAAAAATGCTGAAATATTAAACTCAAATTATCATTGGAGGAAGAGGATGTATGTATAGTGCCATGCTACAATTCAATTGAATTTTGCTTGAGTGTAATTTTGCCTGGGCTACTTTCATTTCTTTTCTCTGAAGATGCTGACGGTATAAGGTAGGAACAAGCAACGTTTCATGGGCAAGTCTGCATTTTTTTCAATGCTCAGTCTTTGAGAACTATGCAGGATATTTCTAACAATGTCATAGATTTCTGATATCTCTTAGTGGATTTTTTCTGATTCATATTGAAAGATGAGGTTTTCTTATTTGCCAATAGTTACAATAGATAAAAGATGAGTTGCAGAATGAGGAGATTTTTGGTTAAAACAATAAAGTGTTATGTAACTTTTCTCCCCTCCCCTTTTTGTGTATTTCCCCCTTTTCCCTCTCTCCCTTTTTATTTTTCTCTTTGCACATTCTTTTTTCTTTTTTATATTTTTCTTAGTTTTTATTAGCTTCTTATCACTGTATTATTAAACTTCAATAAAAATTATTATTGTAAAAAAGAAGACATCTGGCTCACAGAGGAAACACCTGGCCACTTCTGTGATACCCTCATTGTGTCTTTCTATAAAAATAATGGAAGCATATCAGACTGAAGAAACTACTGTGTTAGCTCACTGCTGTCCATTTCAACCAAGATTTTGCCCACATTCTCCTGAATAGACTTGTCACTGGAAAGTCTGGAGTCTCCAGAGACAAAGTATGATTTTTAATCAGAACGAAGCATAACAGACATGATGATTTCCATGAGACAAGTCCAGAAAAAGTGTATCAAGCAAAACAAACCTCTTTATTCTGTCTTCATTGACAGGTAGGTCAACAAGGATACTCTGAATAGAAAGACTCTCTGGACCGTCCCAAGATTCCAAGGATGTCTAAGGAAATTCATGAAGTTGATTCACTTACTCTATAATGGAATGACAGAACAGGCTATCTACAATGGTGATATGTTAGCTGCATTTGCCATTTCCAATGGAAGGAAGCAGGATTTTTTTTGCTAATCCCAGTCCTGTTCAATTTGTTTTTTGCTTGAATGTTATTAGGTGCTGTCCAGGGTCTGAAGGATGGAGTATACCTCAAATATAATTTGACTCTCTTTGATTTTGCTGCTTGAATGCAGAGACAAAGTGTCTCCAAATAGTCATTCAAGAAAACCTCTTTGCTGATGACCATGGATTCCTGACACACAAAGACAGTGATCTACAGTTCGATGCTGAACAAATTCTCAGATGCTGCTATGCTCTTCAGCCTGACCATCAGCCTGAACAAGACTGAAATACTTTTACCAGTCTATGCCAAATATCAAGAGCATAGAACAAAAATCACTGTTGATGACACCCAGCTGGCAAATATAAACATATTTGTGAAGCATCATCTCAAGTGATGGGTCTTTGGACAGAGACTCCTGGATCTGCAAAGCCAGCTGTGCCCTGGGGTGCCCTGGGGTGGCTGTGTGTATTAGAGAGATCAATCAACACAACATCTGTATTTGCACAAAGCTGAAAGTCTACAGAACTGCTATTCAGCTGCCTCTTCCATGTGGTTGTATTGGGAATTCTTCCCCTGGATTTCTTTTCTGTGGAACCCCTCACGGAAACTATCTAATTTTCAGTCAATCTTTGTTTACCTGGAAAACAGTTAATCCAATATTTTTCTTTTTGGGGAGTTATTTTCCAGGCAGGCAGGCAGGCAGGCAGGCAGGCAGGCAGGCAGGCAGGCAGGCAGGCAGGCAGAGCCCCAGCCCTTTGTATCTAGTTTCTTTCCATTGTTTTGTTTTGTTGGAATGAATTCAAAAGGCAAAGCATTTCAGTAATATGCTCCATAATGATGCTCCATGGTCTGACTTCAGGTTAGGGTGGTATTTCAATTATCCTATATAGTTTTGTTCAAGTTCTGCCATGGATAACTAGTGCAAGTAAGGATATGTTTGGTCTGATTTTCATTAGATGACATTAGAAGGTAAGTATGAAAAAAAATGCTTTGGATCAATTAAGTATCCCACTTCCCAGGCTTACTAAGCAGATACCTATCAGTTTAGTGAAGAAAATCTGGTGCCATTAAGAGAAAAGGGCAAAGGCCCCTTTGAAAAAAACAATTGCTGTTGATTCCAATTATAGTCACTAATTCTCACCATTTAGGAAATTTAATTGCATGATTTTTTCATATTAGTTTTCTATTTCCCTAAGATTCTCTTTGACTTATTAAAAAGGATTATTTGAATATTTTAAATCTTATTATTTGGATAGGTTAGAAATTAGGTCTTAATGAGATTAGTTATAAATGATCTAAGAAACACAAAATTTCCATGCCTTCTCATAGCAAAATACAACTAAATCAGTGCTCCCAAGAAAGAGGAGATTTTAATATAGTAAACATTATCTGTTTTTATTAAAAATATAATTTAATTTTCTATTTTCTGATCTGATTATATAAAATTAGATTTCATCACGCATATTGCACAGCATTTAGGATGCTTTATAGCATCCCCCAATTTTCAAGCATTGTACAAGCATTTAGGAAGTAGAGCTAATTAAAACTAATCTATTAGGTCTAGAAAATGTATTTTCATTTATGAATGAATATTCTCTTATTACCCCCATGTGCTATTTCAGAGGACCACACTGTTCCACTGAAAACTGTCATTGTGTTATATTTTATAAAACTCCATAAAATCTGTTCTGTATTAAACTCTACTGTACTATAATTATTCATGCTTGCCTAATACATTCCAATTATTTTAGTATTTCATATTTTTTGGCACAACACGGTAACACTTTCCACATAGTTCCACTTTAATGTTGTATGCTACACTGGATTTTGAAAATTTGTGAGTCTTCATTTGAATCCCTTGAAATGGGATCAAAGATAAGACAATCCATTTGATAATTCTTACATAGTAGATATATCTTTATGTATACTACTGATATATATTTAGACAAGTTTGGTCTAGTGATTAAATACACCAGGTAAAAATCAGGAAATTGTGAGTTTCAGTCCTACTTTAGGCATGAAGCCAACTGGGTTACTTTGGTTCACTCTACCACAGTCACTCTCTATCTACCATAGGAAGAAGAAGGTCATAATCAACCACTTCCCCAAAAATGTTGTCAAGAAAATTGTATGGCATTTAGGCCATTTTCAAGAGTCCAGACTTACTTGAAGGTATATGTCTATTGATTTTGCTCTAAATGAAGCATCTAAGGGAAGCATTGTTCCTTCTCATAGACAGCTTTATATTGCTATCTTTATTCTGCAATATTGGCTTTGTACATCTGCAATTTAGCTTTGGTTTTATTATTTGGGTTTGGAACAGTTCAAATGAGCATTAGATGACAGCAAAGAGTTAGAGATTATTTTTTGTTGATATTTCTTTGTTGCCATCTAGCAACCACCTGGGTTTTTGCAGGCCACATCTCATAGCAGTAAGCCTTACATGAATTGGACTCATCACGAAGCCTCCAAGATTCAAGAGGCTAATGATAGCAACAGATTGCTCGTTCCCACCCTATGGAAAATAACAGTGAGGAAGGAAAAGGTTTATGAGTAATAGCTTTAGCTTCTATCAGGCTTAGGGCTACCACATCTGGTTGCAAAACTGCTGGACAGCAGCAGAAAAATACATTTTACCTTTGCAATATTCGCATTGTACATGTGCACATGTGCAGTCCAGCTTTGGAAAACTAGTCATAGGTCAAAAACTGCTGAATGTTGGACTGGAACAGGGAAGTCCAGATTTAAGTTCACCACCTGCCAAGCAAAGAGTGACTGGGTGACTTTGGGCCAGTCACTCTTTCTCAAAGTAGTCTACTCATGGAATTGTTGTTGTGGGGTAAGTAGGAGGAAGGAGTGTTCTGTATGCTGACCTGAGCTCTTGAATGAAATGCATGATACAGAGCAAATTAAGATATAAATAATGTTATGCATTTTTTAAAGCAGTAATGATATTTAGGCCAAGTCTGTCAATTAAGGGATAAAGCAGTCCAAATGTCTTGAAAAGTTATTTACACATGTTATATGCCATTGCTGCAATGAGGAAAAAAAACCACAATTTCACAAGTGTGCAGTTTCTTGTCTTTAATCACAACAGGCCGTGATTACATCACTATGAGTATTTTGTATTTCAAAGAACGTCAGTCTAAATAGTGAACTACGGGGGGCACTCTAGGTAAGCAAGCTTGCTTCTCTGTTTTTCACTGCCTGCTTTTCTCTCTCTCTTTCCTATTAGAAGTTTTAAAATCATTTTAAAACTCTTTTTTATTGTAACAAAATGCCAAAGATAAATATATGTGTATCCAATTTAAAATTTGGAAAAGAAGAAAAGAAATGTCAGAATATAACTCTGGGTCATAATCCTCCTTAGATAAGATGTTATTTGAAATGTTCATCATCTGCTTAAAACACATGATGTTTGAGTTCTCTTTTCAGTTGAACATTGTTTCCAAGTTCATTAAAAATGTATTTTTATTGACTGTGATTTTAACTGTGCTATAACACCAATATTTTTTGAATGTGACATTATTTTAAGTCAGCTTCCACAGCCAATCATTTTTTAAAAAATGTTCTTATACTATTTTCGAAAAGTACTCAGATTCTCAAAAAGTAAGACCCATAATTACGGTAATAATTATTTTCGTCTATAGAGATGTCTTTTTTTGGTTAGTAATTATGGAGGGGCAGTGCAGCTACTCAATTGTGTCTATGAAAGAATGTAACACCCTTACTTAGTGTCCACTTTTTCTCACAAGTGATATATTTCTTTAGTTGCTATAATCACACTGTGCTAGAATACATAAAGTTCTGAATTGTTTCTTTTATAAGGTACTGCCTTGTATTTATCATGAGACTCAGAAGCAAGATGATACCTATGATATACATTCAAAGCCAAATATTATTAATGCAAATATTTAGTTAATTACTAAACATTCATCTCTCCCAGATTAGTCAGTGAACTACAGCTAGATTTTAGCTTTGCTCAGGAATAAACTGCAACAGCAAATCACCATGCAAATATGAATATAATATAAAGCTGGTGATCATAGAGAAGCTGCTTTTATGTGTTACTGCCTTATATGAAAATCAAAATGGGTTTAGGTGAGTTCTAAGGGCTCTGATGCAGGAGATGTTGACCAGGAATGTAATATTTTTATTGACAGTCTTGAGGTAGCATATATGCCGATGGCACCATTGCCTCTGCAGGCCTTCAACGTCATGGAAATTCCTCAGGAAACAATGTCTCTGAGGTAGCAATAGCATTTAGACTTATATACCGCTTCACAGTGCTTTACATCCTCTCTAAGTGGTTTATAGAGTCAGCATATTACCCCCAACAATCTGGGTCCTCATTTTACCAACCAATATCCCTGGAAGACTTCCAAGGGAGATGGATAACTATTTCTGTACTTCTTTATCTTATCTAGAGTGTGCCAGCTTGTCTGGGTGGAGTGTCAGTGTTTTGGATGATGAAGTAGATGATATAGCAAACATATAAATATGAGTGTCAAAGTGTGTTCAGGGTTCCCTCTTGCTTTGAGGGGCCCATCTTTATTCAGCTGAATAAACAGTAAAGCTTATCGAGGCAAATACCTTGACTTTGTCTTTATTTCTATCAAGCCACATCTGAAACTGGCAAAACAGAGAAGAGAATGGAGTAAGGAAAAAAGTGGCTAATAGGTAAAAATATAACAAAAATCCTGCTGGATTAGTTTAAAGGCTTTTCTAATTCCATCTGTGTCAATCAGATATCTACAAGAACTCAACAGCTTTCTTCTATTTCTGTTCCAAGCAACTGATTGCTAAGGACATTCCTGCACTAGAACTCTATAGTGTCTTCATAGCATCCACCAGCCATTGTTGTAATGACATAAAGTCTGTCTATGTAACTGTGGTTTTGACACAATGATGGTTGGGTGGCTATTGAAAAAAAAATACAAGTGAAAAAATTATTTAACGCCCATTGATTAACTTATCCCAGCCTTATCTCACTTTGTTTCCAAACAGAATATCCACAGAAGACTGTATGGTATTCCTACTGTATGGTATTCCTTGGACTACTGTAATGCCCTCTACATGGGGCTCCCAAATAAGAGCATCCGGAGACTTCAGCTGGTACAGAATGCGG
>JANHFL010003160.1:4860-25453 GCA_032468155.1 Oxyrhabdium leporinum | reverse complement strand
TTGAACCGCTAGATTGAATCAGCAGAAGTGGCCTGCAGTTCAACACTCTAACCACTGCGCCACCTAGGCTCCTTAATAAGCATATATGTATATTATTTCCAGATCACGTGATAAAAAGTGACATAAGAACTTGTTAATTCATTGTTGGCAGGAAAAGCTCAAATTCTTATTTGTATAATTGCTTAATGGAGATGGGGATATCTAAACTGGTAGAATAAGGAAGATGACCTTGACAGAGATATGCAAGCACTGTTAGTTGGGCATCAAGGAATAAATGCATATTTTAATCCACAACAAATAATATTCAGAAAAGGCTTCCTAATTTGTTGAACCATACTGAGATGGAAGAGGTACAAGATCATCATACTTATGATGTTCTATTATTATAACTAATTTCAATAAAAGCAGTTTTAACCTTCTGGTGGAGTTGATTTCTTGGTTTGGTCTACCTAGTGGGTGACATTACTTTAGTAAGCTTCCTTTCCTTTTTTAAAGAAAGACCAAACATCTTTCTTTTGTTATTGAAAATGACTTATAATCCTCAGGACAACTACGCCCCCCCCAACCCATCTGCTAAACACTTCTTGCAGTGTTGTTGCACCACTAGCAAGTGTATGTACAAATAACCAACTTAACAAAATGCCATGATTCAACTAGTGGAACAGTTGGCACCAACTATAATCCTATAATCAGTGTCATTAAATGTAACTAAATTGTCATGGGAACCAAATGTGTGATTTCTTTTTTTAACAAGAGAAGGAAAATATTATCCTAACTTTCAATTGGTGTTTGTGTATTATTTTTCCAATTTTGAGATGTGTAACTTTTCACAAGGGGACATCTCAATGCAAACGACGTGGGTCTTTCTAAGTCTTTTGTACAGTGTTTGATTTTTAAAAAAATCCAAACGGGTTTTTTTGATAAAAGAGAGAAATGTCCAAAATGCAAAACAACAAGCACCGGAGCAGCTCTCTGACTGTCTCCAAGCCTGTTATATACCTTTCTTTTTGTGGTCTCATCCTATGTCTTGGAATATGGGACAACAGCAACAGCCATTCTATCCGATTAGATTATTTTCAGTGAAGACTTCATCAGTGAATTCTATTAAATTGTCTTTTAGCCTAATTAGATAAGGCTGCAGACCCCCCTTTGCCTTAGCTTAGAATAAACCCTAATGAATTAATTTATGTATGAGTATGTGGTAGAATGTAGTTACAGGAGGGAGGGGCCCTTTCCCAGAGGCTAAAGAGACAATGGAGCTTAGAATGTCTGGCAGATAGGAAGAGGGCAAAGGTGAACCCTCTCCCCTCAGTTCATAGAGTATAATTAATAGTTATGTAGATAGTTACTTTAGTCTGGCAAGAAGTCTGCTAGTAGCTGAACAATAATAAAGAACTACCCAGAAGTCATTCCACAGGTCATTCTTAGTTCTTTGGGCCTAACGGAGTAACAGCATAGCATTGTGTTGTATGATAGTAATTCTTCTAATGGATCAGGCTCTTAGATGATTGTGATTATCAACATCAAGTCAGTAACCTTAGCAACTATGTAGACTGATTTTCCCCACTTGCTTCCCCTCTTCCCCTCTTCCATCGCTGAGGTAATGAAATCCATCTATCTTGCTACTGTTGTTTCTTTCTCTTTCCACCTTTCCCGGCATATAGACTTCTCAAGATACAAACCTAATTATTCCTTTCCTCCCACCCTTTTGATGTATTAGACCAAATTAGCTCTCAGTGAATATCATGACTATAATGAGAATGTTTCAGGACTTCGAATCACTTCCCCTTAACTCAAATTGGAGCTGCAATCACTGACTCCCAACTTGTTTCCGCTGTGGTGCCTCAGAAGTCTCCATTCAACTGTAGACATCTCTAATATATGATATTAATACCATCTTCCAATATTTGAAAGACTATCACAAAGAAGAGGGGGTCAACCCAAAGCACCTGAGGGCAAGACAAAACAAGAAGTAATGGATAGAAATTTTTCAAAGAAGGATACAACCTAGAATTAAGAGAAATTTCCTGACAGTGAAAACAATTATTCAGTGAAACTTCTTACCTTCAGAAGTTGTGGGTGTTTCAACACTAGAGGTTTTTAAAATGAGATTGGACAGCCATTTGTTTGGAATGTTATAGGGTCTCCTGCTTGCGTAGGGGGTTGGACTAGAAGACCTCCAAGGTCTCTTCCAACTCTATTATTATGCATTCTGTAATTTGATGTTATTAAAACTCCTTCTGTCCAACAGGATTGAACAGTCCATAGTCTATGGTTCATGTACAGTTACTCTCACACTCTTACCTATAATCCTGGCTACTCCCAAAATAGATGTAAAATTTTTGGTTGTGCTGTGTCCTGACACCTTAGAAAATGCTCATATCTTCTAAGCAGCATCACAGACCATCGAGTCTCTTCTATGACTGTAACCTGACTGCCTCAAGCAGATATTGGCATAATGCTGTTTAGCAATGATTTTATCTCATAATTGGAAACAAGGCTTGATAGCCCTTGAGAAACTCTTCATGTTTATTAAGTACAAGACACACATTGTAGAATAAGATAAATGCAGTTGCTAGAAAACAAGGGCAATGAATTTATCTTTGGATGAAAAAGGAGATAAAAGAGAACAATGAAAAACGTTGCCTTTGCTTACTTGTTACAATGGCAAGCATGCTACAGCATGATGAGTTAATATGAGTTAAAATAAAGGGAAACAATATTCTTTTATAAATGAGATAGATATTGCCCCTCTTAAGCAAGGTCTCTGTTCTGACTTTCACATTTTGTACAAATGAGTAAAATAAGGTTAAAGTCCTTTAAGGCAAGGTCTTTTTGAACATTTTGGAAATAATACCTAGCTCAGTACTGCCCATAATTCATGCCCATAAGTTCTTAGAGGCTGCTTCTTGGGCAAATTTCCATCAACATTTGCTTTTTGGAAAAAAAAAAAGACAGCTTGGAAAATATTAGACTCTACTCATGTCCCCAGCTAATTTATTCCATTTGTAATGCCTCCAAACTTTTATGTAGAGCTACCATATTTGGGCTCAAAAATCCCTATATATGGATAGGGAAATTGCTACCTTGAAAATTGAAACTAAAGCTATTCATACTTATGTTTTACTTTTAATTTGAAAGGTAGCAATTTTCCTATTCATTTTTCCTCTACCCAGTGTCATTTTTACAAGGAAGCTTCCAAACTGCCACATTTTAGTGCCTAGGAAATTGGGAGGGGGGATTTCATAGCGTAGTAGATTAGTAGACATAACAACGTTCTTTCTTACCAAGTCAAGGACAAGTTACACTGCACCTGGATGGGGATGTCTCTAAATGGGGCGAAGAATTGATTGGACAATGTGATGGACTGATGGGGTGCAGGGGATGGTCTTTGAATTCTCTTTTGGGATGGGAAACCCGGAACTCTCGGATTCGGATTTTCCCAGATGTGCCAATATGACTTCTTCAATAAAGTTTCTTATTTGGATGGACTTTGTTTCTGACTATGGAGATGAGGGAGTTTCATTGGAATGCTGACACCCAGTACCTTTAGTTTATGTAACTTAGTACACTTTCATGCCTAGCATAGTAGATTTTACTAATGTTTGTATTTTTGGTGATGTACTGTAGTTGTCAAAAAAAAACAACTTGCAAACTGTAAACTACTGTGAAGTACATGGAAATTGTGCCATTCTAACTAGCCATAATAAATATAGATGGATTCCAGGAGCTCTGCTCCATCAGTATCTGAAGACTAAAAGAATAACAGAGCTGGAAAGGACTTTGAAAGTTTTCTAGTCCAATTCCCTGCACAAGCAGGAAACCCTCTATCATTCTGCACAAATGGTTATCCAATCTCTTCTTAAAAACCTCCAGTGATGAAGCACCCACAACTTCTGAAGGCAACCCATTCTACTGGTTAATTGTCCTCACTGTCAGGCAATTTCTCCTTAGTTCTAGGTTGCTTCTCTCTTTGATTAGTTTCCATCCATTGTTGGATGGACACTTGCAGGATTGTGAATATGATTCTATGGTTTCAATTTCATGGACTTCTGGTTGAAATAATTACAGGAATCCAATTTTCTTCTTACAAATTCTGTATGCAATTGTTATTCCCAATGTAAATTTATGAAGTATTTCTTTCTGTGATTTTAGATGGGTTTGTTCAGTTAATTTCAAAGAACTCTCTGATCTCATTCTCCATTGATGTCTTGGAATCTTTGTTTTTCATTCATTTATATCTTGGAGTCTTCAGAGAGACATTTCAGTTTAAAATTCATCTAGAGGGAAATCATTTTCCTAATTGTTTCGGTATGCGGTCAGCTCCATGTGTGCATGTGAGTATGTATGTGAGTATGTATGTATGTGTGTGTCTGTGTGTGTGTGTGAAGATCAGGGATTTGTATATCTCGGTTACCATGATGAGCATATAACATTGAAAAGAGTAATCTACTGCAGTCACACAAAGATGTTTACTGGTATATGTTCACTTTCTTTTTTGAAATATGGAGGACTATTTCTTGTACATTACCTGTGACAATAAAGCCCCTCATTTTGGTTTTAATAAACTTGGGAACTAGATTACTGTTAGATTAAGGATAAATGTCAGTAGCGATGATAGTGTTTGTAATGCTCCACAACTAGGATATGCCAGAATAGGAAAGGCGGGCCTATTTTCTTATGCCATTTTCAGAACGGATAAATTAATTCCAGAGTTTAATAAAACAAGAGAAATAGGGAATTGAAGATTGCCCAGATACTTGTGTTACTTGGTGTCAAGTAAGAGAAAGTAGAGAGAAAGTTGAAGGCATAGCACCGTGTAAAAATGAAACAGTGATTCATTCAATGGTGAAATAGACATGAACTGACAGAATGCATTGGGGGCTGCCATTCAAATTGTCAGCTTTTGTATTGCTGGGAAACTTGTGACTGACAACTTGCACAGCCAGAGCTCCAATCAAAGCTATATGCAAAGAGTACTTTTGCACAGATTGCATAAATGGAGTTGATGTTAGTAAAGAATGTTTATTTCATCCTTTTATTTCAGTTATTTCAGAATAACAAACTTTTCTCCAAGTCAAAGAGATATTGGAACAGCTAAACTGAAAAAGGATTAAACACAGATCCTCATTATTTCTTTGAAAATGTAAGTTGTTAGAAGATAGTAAATCATTCAAATATTTCAGAATTCGTAGAATTATTACACCTACGAATAGTTGTGAAAAAAAAGACGCATGCTTTGCCAAAGCATTGTTGATATGAATAGTAATCAGAATGATTAGGGAAAAATTGAATCATTCAGGAAAGTTTTGGGGTGGTTTTGTGGTTTTTATTTTTATTTTTGGCTTGTTTTTATTTTGAAGTAGTGGAGCCAAGTCAAAGGAAGGCATTCTTTCAAGAGCAAAATCTTCAATTCTTCAAAGCAAAAGATGGTTATGAGTTCTAGCATCTTTTCTCTCATGGAACATTTCTGTCAAAAGAGAAGCAAATCAGAAACTCATTGTGGAAACGGAACAGCCTCCAAGGCACAAATCAAATATGAAAATTCATAAAAAAAATGAGATAGGAAAGGTTGGCTTCTCACGCAATGTTCACCAAAACACAGAACATTAATCATTCTGCATTAATGGAAAATTGTCTTTGAACAGAATGATCACACATTCCTAGAGTCAAATATTAATTTCAGCTTATCCACAAAGACATATATCAAAAGCAATGCTTTGTACATGGTTGGGTAGTGTTCCAGAGCTGCCAGCAGTGAAGTTAAGGCTGTCCTCTAAGTTTTTTCATTATATTTTGCCCCCAGTACCTAAAGCAGGCTTACTCGTCAAAGATTCCTCTGTGCCGTCCTAAGATGAGAACTGTTTGAATTGTTCAATAGCCAGCACATTTCCACACTGATAGGTTAAGCAGGAACTCAGCTTGGAATTAATTCAGACTGTGTGAGACTGAACGTTTCTTTCAAAAGGCATTTGCAACAGAGACCAGAAAAGATCTCAATTCTTTCACCTAAAATTTGTAAAGAGTTATGAATGATGTGGTGATGGAGGTAGGGCATTGAGAATAATGTGGTTAAAACTAGGGGAGAGGGTGGGCTTGTCAATATAAGAATGCTGAATTCTGGAAAGCAGCTCCAAATGTTCTAAGGTTTTAAAGATACTCTACTCAAAGGAAAATAAAGTTTGCTAGAGCTACTTGATTTGGTCTGAAAAAAATCCTAAGGACCACTACATGGTAATCTTAGAGTTTTCTGCACCTCTTTCATCTAGTGGCCATCCATATTTTTGTAGGCCATCCTATGATTTGCGATTTTCCAATAATTACCTTTTGAGTGTGGAAGGTAATCTTACATCAGCAGAATAAATCACTCAGAAAGCAAGGAGTATTGAAAAATGTGTAGGGTTCATCAGCACAGAGTTTTTCCCTATTTGTGGGCTCTGCACATTTTTCTAGATTCCTCTCACTTAGTGCAATGAAAGCTATATTCCTTGAATATTTGGAGGAAATAAAAAGGGGAACAGGGCTAGCACTTTAGTTCCTTTAGAGGGGAGTAATGACTGAAGAGGGCTAAAGCTCTTAAATTCTTGGGAGTAAGAACCATTGAAATTCAATGGGATTTCCCACAGAGTATACCTCTCATATCTCCCTCGTGTCCTGCACAAAATTAATATTTCATATATATTCTTGTCATACAGTACAATTACATTATCAATATTTGACAGTTCATTTAATAGTAGGACATTTTTAAGAATAGCTTAAGCAATGTAAAGTTTGGAAAGGTCAGGCCTTTTGATTAGGACTTCTGGAAATAAAAAAATTGTGAAAGAGAATTGTGAATTGTTCAGAGCATTGTATCATTTATGGTGAATAGGTATCCTTTTAACCTTCTAAATGCAATTCTTTTGCAATCATTAAGCATGCAATATTCATTGTGTTGTCCTCCTGCTCGTTTTCAAATAACTGGTATATAATTCAGAAGACCGTGAACATGTACAATAGCCAATGAGGGCTCCAAGACAAAATTAATAATGAAATAACTTTTATCCAAATGAATGAGCATAATTCAAGACAACATATAATTATCCAATGCTGCAACCATTACCTGTACTCATCTATTGGCTTTCTAAAATGATTCATGTATGCCAAATAAAAAGAGACGAGGGGTTGATGCTTGCTGAACTTGTTTTCCTGCAGATGTTTCATTATCCAAACTAAATAACATCATCAGTGCTAAAAAGAAATGTACTTGGGTCAAACTCAGTTCCAGGAGATTACATCCACCTTTTCAGTGTTTTGGACAGAGGTTTACCATTGCCATTGCCTTTTCTTTTTTTTCCAGTTGCCAGTGAAGCCAGCAGTAGAGTTATCATCGATGGGCTGCAAACACCTAGAAAAATACTAGATGGCAGTAAATAAAATGTTGGCATTGTCTTGTAAATATTTGAGTAAGGATGGGATGAGATTTATTTGTTTATAAACTTAAAAAAGGACTCTAAATACATTAAATTTTAAGAATTCTAAGAAAAATGACAGAATTTGAAATGGTTATACAAAGTGAATACCATCTGTCAGGGTGCATGTATGAATTCCACCTTAGATATGACACAGAGACAGAAGAATAAAAAAGGGTATGATAAAATGGACACAGAGGTTTAAATAAATAGTTTTAAAGTAAATAATCACAATGCAATCTTGGGAAGAGGCATGGATCAAATACATAACATTCATTCCAAGTTAGAATCTAAAAGAAAATTAGTACATGTGATTTAATAAGTATATTTAGAAGATTATTTATTTCCAGTATTTGGAAATATCATGAAGAAGGAATCTTTATTACATATGGTAAACATATTTAAAAAATTCAAAAGTACTGGAAAAGTATACCACATATACTTGCATATAAGTCTATCCATGGATGAGCCAATTCTCAAATTTTTAATCAAAATAACATAAAACATTCACCACCATGAGATAAGTCAACTAACATTTTTCATGGTATTTTGGTGAAAAATTGGAAGGTCTGTTTATTTGCAGAGGGGTGTTTTTGCAAGTATATATGGGAAATTTGGATATGTTAAAATATTACCATATATATCACGATAAACTGAACCTAATTTGGGGGATGCGTTTTGGCACCTAACATCCTCAGCTAATCTGCAAATATATGCAGAACATGTATAAACCTTTGGAAATGAAATAACAACTTTTTAAATCCCAGAATATATTAACAAGAAATATCATAATTATTAAAATACAGGCTCGTGGCAGTGAAAATATATTTTGCCCAATATTGGAAGAAAGGCATGACTTGGACAATATCTGACTGGGAACTTAAAGCTGGAGAAAATGCAGCAAGGATAAAATTAACAACATATATTCACAATAGAGATTTAACCAAATTGAAGGAAAAATAGTTTCCATCCCTATATATTAAATGGCAGGGTAAATATAAATACTTACAATATAGTCTCTAAGGGGGCCTAAATGTTTATAAACTTCAAAATTGGTCAAGATAAAAGGAAGGGAGAAGTTAGAAACCAGTTAGAAAGCAGCTAGGAGTTAGTCCCGATATATCACGTGATGTCCCCATGACGATGTGAGTTTGACATCCCTGCTCTAAGGCAGCTCAACTGGCAGTGGAGCTGCAGAATATCTAAAAAATAAATAAATAAATCTGTTTGACTTCATTCAGAATCAAATGTATTCTAGGATCAAACAAAATGAAAGCAGGGAAACAATGGCTTTATTATTATTTAGTTTATTCAAGATCTGAAACAACTTTGATTTCAAGTTGAGAACCGCCATTTCACTACCAGCTTTATACCTTGGGAGCAGACTATGTAGAGTTAAACTTAGTCTAACTGAAAATAATAAAGCATTTGCATAATTATATTCTGGAGATTGTTTCTGCTCAGTGTACTGAAGTCTCTAGAAACATAAGGAAGCAAAGCTCAATAAACCACTACTCCCAGTTCTACTCCTTTCATTTGTGATAAATCACATTAATACAATGATAAGCAGGCAACATGTTATCTGCTCTGAGTTTATATTAATTATACTTAGAGCCATCTTTTCCTGTTCAGACATGATAATACTACTAAATGCTAATATCTGAAACTATTTCCACTAATTCTTTGTATGAGAAAAAAAACAAACATTTCAAATACTTGGATTGTGGACTTTGGAGGTTGTATAATGGAAATGAACCCTAAACTACAGTGCATTATATATTTGTTTGAGATTGTTATTATCCGCATTATTTGCCTCAGAGGTAAATTTTGGGGAAGAATAGAAACAGGATATACACCAGTTTTTTAAATGTAATTGCAACTGATTCCACAGCTACAAGTTACAAATATTCAAATATCTGTGTGCGTAAACAAAGATTATTGGATGGATTTTTTTCTTTTCTAACCAGAATGCTCAAATAGTTAAATGTTTTATCTGAATTGTTCCTTATCCTTTATACCAATTCCTATTTTACATTCCTATTCTATTTAATCCTATGATGGGTTTTTTTTATATAGAAGGGAATTTTGATTCATTTCTTGATAAGAATTTATCAATATTTGAAAGTTTCCCTGTAAATGAAAAGGAAAATATATGTAATCTAAATGTGCATACAAAACTGAGTGGTCTGAAAGATGGTATTAAATCACCAACCTGTATGCTTAAATGTTTCTGCTGTTGTACAAAGGTGTTCTGATTTTCTGACATTTTTAAGAACAGGCCAGTAAGTTCTCTCCATGCTGGAAAAAGCTGAGGAGATTGAATTTTGCCATTGTAGATAGACAAATGAGAATTCTGTTCACTTCCAAAAGTTGTACATTTCTTAATTATGAGATTAATTTTTTATTTCTTCTTAGATAGGAGACCGCAGACATTCAAGAAGTGATAGAGGAGACATTCATATCCATTTCTCAATTACTTCACAACTAATGTAAGTGCAGCATCATTATGTCCCTAAGAAAATTTTACAGGGATTATTTTTGTTTAGAAAGAAAAAATATTTCTATTAAACTGTATGAACACAAATTGGAAGGGTTTTTTGTTTTTGTTTAGCAGAACTCTTACATGAGGCACAGGGAACAAAAAAACTATAAGCACAAGAGCTTGAAACTAAAGAATATTAAAAATGAACCCTGGTGGCATAATAGTTAATCTGCAGTATTGCAGGCAAATTCTGCCCACAGCCTGGTGTTTGATCCTGACATGTCTCAAAGCTGACTCGACCTTCCATCCTTCCAGTAAAATGAGGAGCCACATTGTTGGGGGCAATATGCAAATAATACCTCAACATTGTAAACCACCCAGAGAGTGCTAAAAAAGCCCTATATGGCAGTATATATGTCTAAATGCTTTTACTATTTGCACCCTAGAGAAAATGTGGACTCAAAAAACGACAACATATATACTGCAGAGAAAAGGTGTGAATTTTACTGAGGATCTCCACAATGCAAGTAGGCCACTGAGAAATGACTGTGAAGGAGAATTATCTCAATTGTTAGGGAAATATTTAGTTATACTGATAGAACAGTTCTGAATAATCTCTGAGGGTTAATGAAATAACTGTCTGGACAGTGCAATTGTTAGGAGAGAGGGACTAAGTCTAATGTATCTTTTGTTTAAGATCTTTTATTGTAGATGGGAGAGTGAAAGAGAAAGTGGGAAAGAAAGAAAGAAAGAACACAAGTCTTGGAGAAAAGGGAAATGCACTGCCTTACCATTAGGTGTTGAGAATTTGAAAGAACAACAATAAATTTTTAAAAAATCAGGGCTGAAAAGCTCATCTATGTGTAAAGGCAAAAGTAAAAAAAGGAAATAAACCAGAAAGGGGAAGTGAGAATGGAAGACTCGGATATATGTCCATCATATAGTTCTAGGTCTTGAGGACTGGCAGTTGACAGAGCTTGCAGAGGTTTGCAGATAGAACTGAAACAAAGATGGGGGTGTTTAACATTTTCTTTGGGTTCCCAAATCCTTGGTCATTCTGGAGTTAGCAATTGGGAAGTTCAGACGGTGAGTATTGATGAAACCACTTCCTTATTTGATCTAGATCCAAGTGCTCAGCTGAAGTGAGCTAATTCTTTCAGGTTATGAATCTGATTTAGGGATATAAAAAAAACATAAAAAGAGGCATCATACTGGAACACCAAACAATGCCTTGGAGTTATAATTGCAAACCTCTCAGTGGAGAACCTCTATTGTGATGCTGGTTCGGTCCAAATCCAGTCCATTAAGGCTCAGAGATTTGGATCAAAGAAGACAGAATTGCTGTCCCAAAACAAAAATGTACAGAAACCATCTGACATTTTCCCCACTTCCTTTGTTGATCTGCATGCAGAAGCATTTGCTCTTAAAATGAACATTCAAGGATTGGGTGTCCTCTTGGACTCACAGCTACTGCTGCCTTCTTTAACATTACTTTAACATTATGAATCTGAATCACCACGAGCTGTTTAATTTTCAATTAATAAAAAAATTAAAAAGGATAACATTCTTATAAGTAAGCATATTGGAATCTGCAGCATTTTGATAATTCTGAAGATGAAAAAAATCATCAACATTTACGCTGAATGGATTCTACAGAATCAGATTATATTCCTCAAGTCCAGGAGGTGGGTAGCAAGTATCACATACTAGAAGGCACCCTTTTTAGCTCCCTAGAATTGTCTTTCATTGCACCAATGAAGGTTCCTGATGTTCCTTCAGGGCCCCATTGAACAGGAATAGAGAAAGGCACAGACCAGTGGTGGTTAACCTTTCCGGCACCGAGTGCTGAAATGGGAGCATGCACATGTGCTGGAAACTGAAAGTGCAGCTCCCGGCACACGCATGCGCATGAGAAACTGGCCGGCCATCTGGTCTTCTGTCTTCTAACGTGCATGCGTGCGAAGACCAGCTGGCTGCCAGTTTCTAATGTGCATGCACGCTTCGGCCAGCTGGTCTTCACGCAGGGGGATGCACGTTAGAAACTGGAAGACCAGGTGGCCGGCCGGTTTCTAACGCACATGTGCACGCTGGCCAGCTGGTCTTTGCACATGCATGCACGTTAGAAACCAGAAGACCAGGTGGCAGGTGAGCATGCTTGCACGGGAGCTGCTCTTCCAGTTTCCAGCACTCCTGCATGGATGAAGAACAGCTGGCCAGCACGCATCTGCACACCGGAACGCAAAAGAGCAATGGGCGACGGCTGGCGTGCCTGGAGAGACTGCTCTGCGTGCCACTTCCGGCACTCGTGGCATAGGCATAGACTGATATGTGAGAAAGAGGAATGCATTTCCAGCTATGCTACCTTTTCTTTTGTTTATACATTTAAAGTAAACAGTGAAAAGTTTTGCTATGTATCAGATATAATATTCATGATCATTTCTAGCTGCTTCCTATTCATATATATTAATTTTCTCACAGTAGCCTCCAGTGAATTTTCTGCCCTCTCTATAGGGTAACCTCAGAAATCGAGTATGTTCCTTTGCATATGGCATGCATACACATTTATTGATAATTCTGCAACCTATATATAATGCCCTGTAGTGCAATGTTCTAACAGCTGTAAGCTGTCCAGCTGCTCCTGAAGCAGTTTTTGCATTTGGCAGCAGCATTTTTGCTGGCAAGTGCAGGATGTGTGTTTGTTTTAGTCCTGCTTGGAGCAGAAACAGACTATTTTTAATCCAAGCTAACTGGATTTTGGGAACACAGATTGGATAGAATCTGGCAACAGAGAAGAGAAAGCTACCCCAAGATCAGTGTAAATTGTAACGCTTAGAGGAACAAGATGGATTGGCATACAGGCTCTACCCAAGTTACAGGCAAGTGGAGACTTTGCTGCAGTCACAACATTGATCCAACAATGAGTGTCTTGAAATTGATTTTTAAAGTGGGTACTCATAGTCCTATTCAAATGTAAGCTTTCAGTGGTCCTTCTCCTGAGTAAGTCCATACTTGTGAAAAATCCAAGTTTCTTACTTTCTAGATTTTTTGTTCAGCTCACAGTTTCAAATAATTTCTCAGTGAACAGTGAAGAGGGGGTTTGCAGTCCTATATTCATTTCCCAAGAATAAATCCCATTGTACTCAATAGGATTTTCAGATGGGTGGATAATGAATAAGATGGTCCTGTCAAATATTCTTTTCTTAAACGATGCTAGCTTGCAACAGCTTGTCACATTTCCTCTAGGTGCTACTGAAAAAAAAAGGGAAAAGCAAAGAAATGAGAAATTGCTAGAAAAACATAGACATTTCAATATTGTGGGTCACCGAGGTCTCTTTTTTAAGTTTTAGAGGACTGATGTGGATTATCTAAAAACTCTCTAAAAGTTTGGAATATTGCAAGCTTTATTCAGGGGGGAAAGAAAGAGAGAGAATAATAATAATAATATTGTCTTGATCTCAATATGTATACACAGTTTAGAGCGAGGAACCGTGAATCAAGATTTCATTGCTTCCAAGGTCTTCTTTTCAGTCTTGCTGATTATATTGCCATTTATGCAATACTAAAATATCTCTTTCTAAACCTGGAAGTGACTAATCAGATCACACGGCAATGGTCAGGAACCAAATTTGGAAAGGCTGCTTTACAACCTAGCCAGGAGAATAGAAGTGCTTTTCCAAGGGCATTTTGAGAAGTATTTAAAATGCTAAATATTAGATAAGAAGCGAGAGAAGCACCATATTTTTTTCCTGCAAGAGCTTTTGGGATTGACTTGGTGAAGTGTGAAATGAGTACCACACCAAGGAGATAACCTACCTGACTCCTAATTATTTCCATTTGAATCTTTTCCTGAGCATTTCATAATGGAAAGGCAGCATATAAATACAACAAAGAAATAATTTAAGGGTCCCTCTTTCCCACATATGCAGCTTGAATGCCATTTTACAGCATTATACATCATAAAATCCACAGTAAGAATTTCCTTATGAGCCAGATCGATACTGCCATGGTCTAGGGGCATATAAACTAATGCTCAATACTTAAATTCTGTCAAATTCTGCAATTGAAAAATTTGAAAAGTTTTTTTTAAAAAAACAAAAAAATAAGTATACATACATCAATTCTTCATATGCCTATTTTTTAGCTTATATAGCTATATAGAATGTTCTTGGGAGTAGGTATTTCTTTACAGTTTTTGAGCCAAAAGCTAAACTGTAAATTCAGGAGACATATAGAATCTGAAGTTTAACTGTTCCATTTATTACAGAAATCCAGGAAGTATGCAGACCAAACACACCACACAAATGCACACACCCAGACCCTAACCTCCTTATTTTTGCCCTGTGAGAAACTGCTCTATATATCTTACACATTTTGCTCATCCTCGTTCTCAAGTTTTTTAAAAAAACCACTGGATAAATCTACTGAGATTAGATGTGCATTGTTTTGAAGAATAAATCAATGTATTTATTTATATGCATCATCATAATCATAATCATCATCACCAGCATTTTGATGCCATTGGAGGAGAATTTTGCAGAAGTTATGGGAAGTGCAATAGTATCAAGTAGTTAGTAAATTGGGCCTACCTGAGCACTGTGTAACTTGGCAATGCATTTTATGAAGAGAAAGTTATCTTAAACCTTGACAAGGATAGGCTGCTGAATCACAATAGAAATAGGAGACGTGCCTTCGGTTTCTGCCTCACAATCCCTTGGGGCCATACACAGTAAATTGACTGATATTGGGTAAATATAACATTGTGAATGCAACCTGCATGCACAAAGTTTATTTTATGCTTTCCTGTCCCATTGGATAATGCTTCAATGTCCAGACTCTGCACAAAAAGCAGCATTGATTCACTTTTTGGGTCCTGTATGGGAGAATTGGATGTGACAGCACTGTTAATAAGACATGCAGGTCACATTTAAAATCATATTTAATCCGCTTTCCAAAGTGCTGATTTGTGGCAATATATATACAGTTTTCATCGGAATTTCTTTATTTGAAAGTAAATAGATATTGATAGATCATGATGGGCAACAAACCTGTTATTAAATGGTGGCGGTTAATTCATATCAATTTGGTGCTATTTTAAAACAAGACTGTATTACTTTAAAAAGCAATACTTCGTGATCTAGTACTAAACCTATTTACAAAATAATGGCTAGGGTCAGGGTTAAGGTTAGGGTTAGGGTTCCAAAGTGTTCTTGCATAGACACAAATCAAACTGACATTAGAAAAAGACCCAGTGGTCCTTCAAGTCTGCCCTTTGAGTTTACTTGTTTTTTGTATTTATTTGTTTTGTTTTTAGGGTCCTCTAGGTGAGTCCTCCAAAGATCTTCAGAAGCTGTTACCTAATTTTAATCTGAAGGAATTTAGTTTGAGTCTGGACTCTGAAACATAACACAGTAGGACAGGAAAGCAGGAAAAAAACACCTTTGTGAATGCAGATTCAATGTAATTTCCTAACTTTCCTAACGTGGGAAAAACTTTTATGAAGACATTGGTGTAGATCAATACTTTTAAATGTATTTAATTAAAGTTACCTGAAAAGGAAGAAATATCTAATTTCATTTGTCACCCTCTGTCACCCTTTATTTGGGAGTTAGCTCCCAGCATGCTAACATCAGACAGGATTCTTTGTAATTTACAGTTCTTCTACAATCATTTACATTGGTATGCCGATATAATACTAGTAAGGATAGGCTTCCTGTTACTTCAATTATGCCTAAGTGATGCCCTATGTCCCTAGGTCTATTTGTGCCTCTCCATATTTTTCCTATTTATTCCCAGCTCTAGTACTACCAGCCAATTAATGTTCAGTTTTTCTTTTCCACGTTCTTTTCCAAATGCCCTACAAAACAGAGAAATAGAGGGATGGATCCTTTACTTTACCACACTATTATTTGGGGATGTTGTCACAGAAAATTGGATAAGGTAGCAAGTCAGAAAAGCTGCAATCAGTTTTCTCCTAAGATGGCCTAACTGAAATAAAATGGGGAGGCAAGGAATATAGTTGGCAGCCTTTCTTGTTACAAAGAAAATGACCACAAACAGAGGGTAATTTTACTGGAATGTGGAATGCTAGCAGAAACATGGGAATAAATAATTCTGTTTTTCAAGGATCATAGGGAAGTGGAATTTTGAGGATTTAGTAGCTCACCATTTATTTTTTGTCAATATCACATTGCAATAAATGTGACTTTGCAATAAATGTACTATAGTAATAATAGAATGTGTTATGGCTCATATTCTGAGATTTTATATGGGTGTTTAAAAACTGAAAGGTAGCTAAGCTGGCATTACAGCTTTTCCATAATTTGTATGTTCAAACTCTGGGTCACAGAGCATACAGATATAAAAGCCAAGGTTTTGTTCCTAGAAACACTTGTGAGGTCTGGGTGTATCATGCACCTAATTGCTGCTTGTATAAGTGAGAACATGAGAAAAGAAAACACATGCAGTGCTTAGCCAACTACAGAACTTTTCAGAAGGATTTTTTTTTCTCTTTCTCTTTCTAGTCCCAAACTGAGCTTTTTCACTGGCTCTGAGTATTCTTTTATTACTTTGATATGCATCAGCTGTTTACTATGTGAATTCCAGGCTCTTGGTATTTTTGTATACATATTTTAGCGACCAATACAGTGAATGTAGTTCCAGGAGACATGGTGCCAAATGGAGACAATGCAGAGAAGAAGAATCGAGGAGAATCCAGAACCCCGACAATTGTTCTGAGTCTTTGTTTGATGTAAAACACTGAGAAATAATTGTTTTATAGCAAAGCCCATCACTTCTCCTTCACACCATTTTCATGTATAATTGAAAAGAACATCTGGTGGCTCTTATGCCACATGCCTGCCTTCTCCCTGACACGCTGATACAGAGTAATTTTAGGCCCACCAGCTTAAAAGATGCAACTGATTGTAGAGTTAAGTAGGTATTCTCATTTAAATAAGAGCATGTCACAGTCATAATACATGATCACTCTTACTGTAAATAGAGCCTTCTTTCAAGACTGAAATATTACCCTAAATCTATATATCACAGTATATTGTTCTAAAGTAGCTGCTTCACAATATACAATGAGATAAAACGATCACCATCAAAAAAGAAAGATGAATTCTGATTAAATGTATGCTAATAATGCAATCAAAATTCTTCATTACTGTTCATTGTCAAAATGCTTGCTAAAAATTAAAATAAATAAATAAACACATGTGTCTGAAGAGCTTTAACTTTGGCTCTAGACTTTCAACTTGAAAGTCATACAGGGGTCTATGCTCTTATTGTCTATCTCAAATATAGCTCCTAAGTGAGGGGAGTGATAAAGTTGCCAACTTTGTTCTGAATAAATGTGGCAACTTTGTTAATTTCAGTAGAAACCATCAGCTGTGGTTAGGTATAGGAAGTCAACATTTATGAGATGATGGATGCAGTGTCACGTGCATGTTCTAAATGCCGCCATACATGAGCAATGCTGTATGTATGTACAAATGGGGCAAGGTTTCGATCATGGCCTAACAGATTTTTACTCCCCTGTGGACATACATGGTATAGGTCCATATCTCTCAAAAAAAGACCATTCTGATGGAGAATGGAAGCAAGTTGAGAATGGAACTCATTCACTGTTGTTTATGACAGTTTTTTATGTAAGCATTCATTGAATCTGAAAAATATATTTTTATGTTGTAGTTGTAACCTATCATTGTCTAAAGCCACATAGCTATCTCATTTGCATCAATATTTATGAGATGATAGATGCAGTGTCATGTTCTAAATGCCACCATACATGGGCAATGCTGTATGCATGTACAAATCGGCAAGGTTTCAATCATGACACCATGCCTAACAGATTTTGATCCCCTGTGGACATACAGGTCCATATCTCTCAAAAAGAGACTTTGGAAATGATAGCCCAACACATATAGTGTAGTGCTTGTTCTATTGACTGCTCTTGAATAAATCTTTAGTGGCATACTGTTGATCCACTCAGTGCTATTTCTTACTTGTCTGGTTCCTACCATATGTACCTGTAATTATTATTTTTTATCTTACAAAAGTGTGTCAGTTTTATCTACAATTAAGACAGAAGATGAATGATAAATTTTTCTTTAAAATGTCTTACAGAAAAAATATATATTACCTTACATGAATGCATCACTGTGCATAGCATTTGTTCAAGAGAATCCCAGCAACTAAAAGTCATTATCTTCCTTTTAGAAGGCCCTTTAGGGGGAGGGGACATTTGATGTTAAATCTTTTGAAAATCTTCTAAAATTCAGGGATTTAGGTTGGTAGGTGCAATGTTGGATTTCTTCCCCCACCTCTATATCTGCCATCTGATTGCTGTGCAAATTCATTAATAGCAGATTTGAAGGCATGCCAATTGCTTCTTCATGTTAAGACACTGGCCCCTCTGGATATATTGAATAAAAAATAATATTGGCATCAAGGAGTTAAATCAGCTGAAGCAAAAGGGCAGGCAAGAAAAGGTGCCACATTGTAGGCATCCCATGGAAGAATGCTCTTTACTGAAAACAAAACAATATTAAATAGATGCATCACAGCAGCTTGGCCTGAATATATTATGCTCAGAACTGCCGTCAGGCATCTTGCTGCCATATATTTATCTGATCGTGGAATTGCCAATTGGGCTGTTCATGGAGGAAGAGATTCAAGGTCAAAGAGAACCTTTTTATCTTGATATCTCTCCCTGCCACCCCCTGCAACTACTTGATTAAAAATAAAACACCTGTTCCTGACAGAGCCCAGATGGGGAACCAATTCATCTTTTAAAATGAGAATGGTCTTAAATGTCAGTGCATGATTCAAACTAAACTGAACTTTAACATTTTGAAGAAATAAGCGCTTTTCTCGCTGAAGATGCTCTTGAGAATTTCTGGGTGTCTGGAATCCTGTCCACTGCTATTCTCCAACTGTACAAGTGACTGGAATGTTAATATTTTCCCCAAAGGGTTTATAAAACTAGCATCTCTGCTGGCAGTGTGGAGTATTAAACATAGATGCCTTGTGATAGACATTAATAATCCATCTTTATGCCAAGAATGATAACCATAGACCCTACCCAAAGAAATATGGATATAGGATAGTTAAAAAGAAGGTGTATGATCATGATGGCCATAATATTCAGATCTCATAGGAATTTGATAAGGAGGAATTGAACTGAGGCGGAGTTATGTTGTCAATCTAGGTAAAAGAGTTGAAAAAAGAGTTGAAAAAAGATTACTACTATTGTCTCAGAGATGTGTGTATTCACACGGAAACATATAGTCCTTAGCTGCTGGAATACATATTTGAAAATGCAGGATTTAAAAGCAAACGATAGCATATCCTTTTCACAGTGTTCTTTGAGAAGACCAGTGATGCAGTTGACATGTTCAATAGCAGTTCTATGAAAAAATATTTCCCCCCTTGCTGGTTTTCTGAATTTTACACTGAATGGAGTCAGGGCATTTATAATATACTTTGTGATACATAAAGGGAGTTTCAGTGAACAAACACCAATGTTTCGTGCTTATTTTTTTAATTTAATAAATAAAGTAATGCAATATACAATGGGCGACAGCCTGCACAACAGGTGGCCAGTGTGTCCCATGTAGACTGTCAAGCAGTCTTTGTGGCCTGTTGGCATTTTTTGAAAAATAATAATAAGGTTGCCACTGCTAGGAAGTATCTGCCACCACTGCCTAGGTTTTCACAGCCACTTATGTCTCCAAAAACACACTCCCAAGCACTTCCAAAACATCCAGTTCTTATGGATGCTGGTGGCTCCATCACTGTCACTCTATTGCTAACTGATCAGCATGTCAGCTATTCTTTTGCAGCCCATGATGATCACTTCTAAGATGTTAATCTAGTCAGGGGTGGGCTTCTGGGGTTTCACAGGGGTTTGGGCAGACCCTTAGCAAAGATTCTGTGGGGTTTGCCAAACCCACAAATCCCACTCCTGGCTGGCCCTGCCCACCCCTCCCTGCCCCTCCCAGGAGTCTCCACAAGGCCTGTTTTAGATGCAGGTAAGTGGAGGACACATGTGGTGGCTTGGGAAGGGAGAAAAACGGGCCTCCCAGAAGTTCGAGAGGGCTGGAAACAGGTATGTTTCCAGCCCCCAGAGAGCCTCCGCAGCCCGGGCAGGCCATTTTCACCCTCCTGGAGACTTGAGGAAAGCCTCCGGAGGCTGGAGAGGGTGAAAATGCCCCCCCCACCGTGGTGCAGGAGGCCAACTAGGCAATGGCCACCATGCCCATGCCCACCCAGTAACCGGGCAGTGAACCCATTGCTGAAATTTTTGAAGCCACCCCTGAATCTAGTCCTTTCCCTTCTTTGAATTGTGTAGGCCTGGATTAGAATGTGAAAAGAAGTGAAAAAGTACGGTAATTTTCTTTTTTTATTCATTGAAGGGTTATACCATCTTAACTGCAACCAGATATTTCCCACAATTGATCATCCTGTCACACCGTTGTGTAGCAATTCAGACCTATTCCTTCAAGATAGACTGCTTTAAGTCACTAACATTTGAGGGTTTTGTAGCACATAAACTATTCATTTCAGGTCTTATTTATTTATTTTTTACATTTATATACCGCCCCATTCTGAAGACTCGGGGCAGTTTACAGCTTATAAGCAATACTCTTACATCAGT
>JANHFL010003159.1:145871-157084 GCA_032468155.1 Oxyrhabdium leporinum | reverse complement strand
CATTTTGTTTTTCTTGCCTAAATGTAGAACCTTACTTTTTTCACCATTGAATTTCATTTTGTTAGATAGCGTCCAATGTTCAAGTCTGTCAAGGTCGCTACTCTTGCAAAACAGATTAATTTGGGTATTAAAGAGGAGACAATATTTGCTTCCTGATTTTTTAATTAGACAAGAGATTATCTCTTATTTTTTGCAATAATAATCCGGCCTTTGAGAAAGAAAGAGTCAGAGTCATCTTAAATCCAAAGCAGAGCAGAATCACTTAATAATGTTACCACTGGCTAGTAGGGAAAAAACATAGCAACAAAAATTAGGAGAACTTTAATTTTCTTGACTTTCCTGTCTTTCTAGTTTAAGGATTCTCTTCTTCAAAAATTAATTTGCTTATGGCATAAACTGCAGGTGCTCTTATAAAGGAGCAGTTAGAAACTAATAGATATTTGGACTGTTTTTAATAATGTTTTTTTTCTTTTCTTTATATTCTTAAACCATAAACAGTGGAGATTTGGGCATTTAACTCAGAGATTGAAATTCTAACATATTGCTAAACAATGTAATTGTAAAATGGAATTTAATTTTTTATGGTTAATTTCTAATCAAATACACCCTCAACACTAGCCTTACAGTAATTCTTTTGTCCAGTTAAAGATACTGTATTTCTGTACCAGACTTTACTTTATTTCTTTTCTCCTTTTGCCTGTTTGCTTGCTCCTTAAAAAAAAATCATTTTTTAAAAAAAATAAAGACTAATTTGCCTTGCACATTTAAGACAAACTGTTTCATCCTTATTTAATTGGATTTGATTGGGAAGCAGGGAAACATTTCAACTCTACACATTAATGTTATTATTTTAAAATAATTTAACCAATTTTCTTAAAAAATAATATAATGCTATAGTTACACAAAAGTATTAAAAATGATTCCCCTTAGGAAAGATTAAGGATGAAAAACTCATACCCAATTATAATACTTTTGCATTTAAAAACGCTGGCGTTTTCAGAAACTGATTTTAAGCTTATTATGCACTTGGATGTTCTTCTCAAATGGCAACATGAGATAAAATATTTTGCAAAAAATAAATAGAGAAGTTAGATGTGAGGACAATAAAAAGCATTTTTAACTGCCTATCTATTATTGACATTTCATGCTGTCTGTCTTTTGACTGGGGACAGATAATCTCCAGCAGGTGAATACATGAATCAGCCATTAGACTGGAAATATTCAAAGCTTTAAAATTATACTTTTTCCAAAGATGTCTTGCTCAAGGCCACTTGTCTCTTAACTGATGGAAGCTAATCCAAGCCAGTTCTATGGAAAAGCTGCTTTAAACTTAACTTGAAATGAAAATGATTTTAAAAACTGATTGTAATTTTACATGGCTAGTTTGTAATAACAGAATTCCTTGCAGAATCTTGAAACAGTAATCTTCAGAATTAAGAGATGAAAAGCAATGAAAAATGCTTGTCTGACTGAACTAGATAGACCATAATGGTCATTTTGCTCAGCAAATCTCACTCCCTAGTGGTAGAAAAGTACACAGTGCATTTTTGGATGGTTAGCACAGGCATTAGAACAAGCAAGAGAAAAAAGTATGGTAAGTTACTCAACTGAATAGTTAAGATAAAACCTGGCTATTTCAATGAGGCTGAAAAAAAGCAATCCTTCCTAAAAATGCTGCAAGCTAATCCAAGATAGTAGTGAAATTGTAATAATAATGTATGACAAAAACTCAGTAGATTTCCACATAAATGGTAAAAGTCCAGTTATTTTAGGCTCCTGAAACTAGAGAGGTTGTGCCCAGTAGAAAGTAAGGCAAACTTGTATTGCATTAATTGATCAGACACAAGTGTGGCTTGATTTTTTTTTATGCTCAACTCTGTTTTTGGCACTGAAACTAGCTTTATTACTGTAATGGACTGACATACACTCTATAGTAGCCAAGCAGAATTATCATTTCCATAGTAAAAATTTCCTGTTCTGTTACATTTAATAATGTTTCCCCCAAAAATGCTTCTCATTGTCAGCAGCTCAAAGTTGCCTTCCATCCTTCTGAGATTGATAAAATGAAGACCCAAACTGTTAGGGACAATAGACTGATTCTGTAAACTGCTTAGAGAGGGCTGTAAAGCACTATGAAGCGATATATAAGTCTATTGCTATTGCTATTCCTTCCTTTCTTCCCTGCCCCTCCCTCCCTGCCCCTTCCTCCCTCCTCCCCTGGAATATGGGGAAGTGAAATTCCTAATGTGGTTATTGTTTATATTATGGGGAATCACAAATGCTATAGTGGCAGAGAAGAATTTAACAAAAAATAATGCTACTATAGATTTTTATGAAGTTCAGTGATACATTCCTAATAGGGTCAGTATCTTCAGGCGCCTATAACTTGTAAACTATTTAAGTCAGTATGCAAATGCAAACGTGTCTGACTATAATATTGTCTCAGACAAAAACTGACTCTGTCCTGAGACTTCTCTCTTATTTACTTGGAAGACTGACACTTTCAGCTGAGCTGTTTAAGAAGATTCTCAGTGTTCCAGGTAGAGTTGTTTAGAAGTTGAGTCATGGCCACTGCACTTTTTTGTTTGTTTAAAATGTTTCTCTGCTAATCCAAATAGCTTCTTCAGGATAAACAGTGAAATATTTCAACCCAAAACGAAAAGAAATCTAGTTGCCATGACTCAACTTCTTTTCAATGTAGTTTACGACTGATAACCCTAAATACCAGTTTACAATAAGCCCATCTTATTCCACACATAGAGGCTGAAATGAACAGCTCAGATAGAGGAAACCAAAATGTGCCATTTCGTGTGAGAGCTGTCGATTGACGCCCTAGTACTGCTTGTGAGAGGGAAACAGAAACAAGTTTGTTATCTCTATAGTAGTTGAAAGTTAGGGGCAGAGAAGTTCTCCTTTGAGAAGAATGGGTTCAACAAATCTCTGAGAGGCAAAGATTTAATCTTTTGGCATCTTTTTGGTTGATCCTGAGAGCAGCACAAACCAGACTTTTTAAATGCACTAATTCAGTGGGACTAAGCTGGCCCTGTGAGATTAAGCCTATCTCAAACAGCAATTCTAAACATTTTTAGTGAGTACAGTATCTACTTATTTCATCAGCTTTCCAGCACACTTTATGCATATGATAGAGAAGTGAATGGAAGCTTAAATCATAATAGTCATTATGGTTATTTCAAGTCCCATTGTATTTTATGTTATTTTGACTAGGGCAAACTATAAAAGTATATGTGTTTGACTCTGAGTATTGTTATGGTTGGTGTTATCTTTTTAAGCCCTGCACTAGCATCCAAAGGCATATTAGTATGCAGGTGTCGATTGATATCTTTTGAAAAAAACATTTTGTTCTGTCCTCTATGTAATAACACTGCTGGATTAATTTTTTTAAGTTTACTTATTGCACTTACATCTTTTCCTCTGTTTTTCTAACCCTAACCCTATGTAAATATATTTGCATATTATTCAGATAATAACCCTTTGAAGTTTGGCTCTTCTGATAAATAATTATCACAGAATCTGGAGGCTGAACCTCTTTCAGAAAGCCAGTCCAAATAGTCAGAGGACCTCTGGATCGGTCAGAGAAGGAAGGAAACCATTTGTTTTCTGCTCACATAGACCTCACCCTTACCAGAGGAGAGGATGCTGGGGAGTAGGAAATGGGCAGCCACGCAACAGAAGAGGACTATCGTGTGCCAAGTGTTTTTAACTTCTTTTTTCAAAAATCTTGCTCATGGGTTATTCAGAGAGCCAAGTGCTGAATGGAACAGTCATGTGCTAGTCCTCCCTAAAGCCCAGAAGCTGCCTGGATGGCCTTGGGACAAACACTCCCTCACAGCCCAAATCAGGACAGGGCTCTAAGGCAAGCCAGCTGAAAAACAAAACCTTTCATTACATCATGCACCGATAGTGTTGCTGTGAGAAGTACGCAGGGGCAGTGCAAAACAAGTGAACTCAGCAAAGAATTTAGGAAGAACAAATCTGAAGAAAAATAACCACTGTGCAATTATGTTATTTGCGCCTCTATTAAATGCCTACCAAGAGAAGCCCTGGACCAACTCCTCTGTGAAGGTCCATGCAGAAAGGAAATCCTGATAAAGGATGCAGAATTGGGAAAGAAAGGGGGAAACTCTACCTGTTCAGTCTGAAGATCACGTCTTTCTTCCAAATACTTTCTGAATGGGTTTGGTTGGACAGGCTCTTCTTCTTCTTTTATTATTATTTTTGCTTTTACAGTAGTTGGTCGGATTACCCCAGGCTTTGTCTAGTAGTAAAGAAAGAACACGATACAGAAATATTGAGTAAGTCATACGACAGAATGACAAATATATAATGTTTGAACCAACGATAAAGCATAGAATAATGTTTCCAATGGATGATACAGAAAAAAACAAATATCTGTGCCAACTTTAATAGAGACGATATATAGTACAGAGAGTTTGATCTACTAGGCAAGAAGTTCTAATCCAGTTTTTTGAGATCATGTGCCAAAAAGTGAAAATACTAGCCAGAACTGCTTCCATTTTTCACATTCTTCATCCTTGGTTCGGGTCATGGAAATCCTCAAACTGGCATGTTCATTGTTTCTATATGGTAAACCAGATGGATCACCCTTCTACGCTGGCACTGGAAACAAAGCACCTTAGCCCTGAGAAGCTTCACAGTGTAGCATAATGGTTAACTGATTGGGCTTTAACTAGGGAGAGCCAGGTTCAAGTCCGCCCTCAACCATGAAAACCTACTGCGTGACTTACTTTTAGCTCATCACTATCCCTCAGCCAGACCTACCTCGCAGGGTTGTTGGAGGTATGCCTCCTTCAGCTCCTGGAGGAAAGGCGGGATATACATCTAATGAATAAATAAAGTAAAATGAAATATGTAATAGCTATAATGGTGCTTCCATGCATCATGCAGGGGGCTACCACTGATGGCCTGGGCATTCAAAAGAGGCTAGGTCAGTACTATTCATTTATGGGAAAGATAACAAATAGAATCTTTAAAACATGAGAGCTTGTCTCTAGACTCTATCTCTCTAATTAGAATTTTACAATACAATAAAAGCATGAATTTTTTTAAAAAAAAATAAAGGTGGGAAACAAAAGTGAAAAAAAAGAAAACATAGACTCTGTCCTTCTTTCTATCAAATATTTGCCATTTTGCTCTTTCCCTCTCCCTCTTTAACTCTTTCTAATCCCCAAATTAAAAAAAAATCAGTTCTGTCTTTTCTTCTTTTAGCAAAACATCCATTTAAGTTCTTCCGGTCATTTAAAAGGTTTCTCTTCTGTGACTGTTTATATCAACAGAAGCACCTGGGACCTCAGTGTTTCTTTCTACCTCCAAGACGGTCTTTATTTGTGCCTCCAAATATCATCTAGCAGTGCAACAATTGGATAGGAAGTGGAGGACAATGGGTTTTGTTTCCAAAAACCATATTTTAGTTTTTAAGGAGACTAAACTCTACCATGAGCACGAGGCCTCTGGGAGTTTTGTTTTGCTTGTAAAATGCACAGGTTAGGGCTTCTGCTAGAGTTTTTGTTACCATAGCTGTCATAACTAATTATGGGTGATCAAGAATGATAAAAAGTGAATGAAGGCAAGTATATGTGTTCCAGGATAATGTTGCAGGATCCAATCTGAGTTGGTCACTGGGACCAGAGGTTTATTCTTCCAAGCTTTTGGGCACACGCTGGAGTCCATCATCAGATATTCTGCAGAAAGAGAGAAGTTGCCTGATGATGGGCTCCGGCATGAGCCCGAAAACTTGCAAGAATCAATCTTTGGTGCCAGTGACCAACTCAGATTAGATCCTACGGTGATAAAAATATCTAATGTAGCCTTAGTGCCGTAGGTTGCCCACTCCAAGACAGCAACTGGGGATGCCCCAAGTTCATTGCATTGCCATACTTAGGGCTGGTCTGCTAAAGATTGTTAGTGAAAAAGTAATCACAAGTCATCCCTTTCTTCCCTTTCTTCTCCATCAAAAGCAGTTGACCTTAGAGATCTTCTAGTCCAGCCTCCTACTCAAGCAGAAGACCCTATAACATTTCAGATAAACAGTTGTCCAATCTCTTCTTAATTAGGGATGGCCCTATGCATATAACCAGGCATATAGTTTCCAGCAGAGCAAAATTATTTCCTTTTGACCTGGCACATTTTTTCTTAAGAGAGTTATGATATTAAGAGGAATATTTACCCAAGACTTTTTCAAAATAGTGATAATTCTTTGTGCCTGCTTTGAAGCTACATCTTTATTGTTGGGTCTGCCACAGTTTTGTATTTATGTGGAATTTTCATTCAAATCATGTGGAGTCTGAGAATGTGATTCACTCAGTCACTCAATCTAATTAATATTCTGAAGAAGATAGTAGTGAACTAGAAATGTACCTTATGTGTCTCAGTCACTGCAGGAGCCGCTAAGTAGAGGTTGGCCTGGAACAAAATATTTACAATATTAGCTCAGTGAATAGAATCTTCCAAATCTTCCAAAGATATCAGGCAGAATTACTTATATTAAGAAGAGAGGATTCAATTGTGCAAACTTCTGTGACCATTTTTGTGTTTGTTATTTTGGTTTGACTTGGTTTGAGCATTTCTTTTGTCTTGAGAAAAAGCTACAAGCGGGTGACTTTCAAGCAGAAAAATGAATGGAGGGGCCAGCTGTTCTTTCTTTCCTTTTTTAATATAAACAAACAAAAATCATCACCATATTGTAGAACCACTTGAGATGTAAGCAAAGAGGAAAAGGTGCTAAAAAGAAGTATGTTCACTAGTAATCTAACGTATTCACAGTATTCACCCAGTATTTAGATGAGAGACATACTAGCGATGAAACCTATTTAATAGAAGCTTCCACATATATAGCAAATAACTTACAATTGCATATGTCTTACACAATGATAGTGATAATATGTCAACCGAGTGACAGAATAATCACTTCCATGCTGGTAACTGATCACAGAGGACTGGCATAACATAGGCAGACCAAAGTTTGTTATTTCTCTGTTTTCACTTTTATTGACTAAGCTATATAGAACAAAATAAATCGGCTTTTATTGTTTCTCCTTAGAATGTCCATCAGAAAAATCAAGAAGCCAGATTATAAATAGGATGACTATGAGATTCGTTTTACAACAGAAGTCCCACTATTTTGAGCGTGTCCACTGCTTGAATGTGCAGACTACATTTGATGTAAAGATATAAAAATAAGAAGTCGTGTTATAAAAGTAATAATGCATGTATGCTGGATTTTCTGATGTTACCTAAACATGGAACATTAACCCGACATGAAATAGTCTTCACTTAACAATGGTAATTGGAACTGGCAACTCCATTTCTAAGTGGCCTGGTCATACAATGTGACATCCCATGACCATGCCAACTCACAATGCTAGTTGTGGCAGTTCCAGTTGTCATCATTCAGTGAATCCTGCATGCCTATTGAGCACAATGTTTCATGATCATCATTTGCTACTTCCTGTCATCTTCCCCAATGACTTTACCTGTCAGAAGCCAGCAGCAAAGTTTGCAAATGGCAATCATGTAACCGTGAGACACTGTGACCATTGTAATTGCACACCATGATTGCCCAAATTGCGATTATGAAACCACGAGGATGCTGCAATAGTCACGGTTACGAGGACCAGTCATAAATCTCCTTGTTAAGTGCTGTTATAATTTTGAACCATCACAAAAGAGCGGTCATTCAATAGGAAAACCTAAAGTATACACGATTTTCTGTTTTAACTCATCTTATCATAAGCTCTTGAGTGCTTACGTAGATGACAAAGGAATCAATAGTTCTGTACCTTGCTCCAATAAAACTATCTTGCTAGACTATTGATTAATTACGGTATCTTTCTTGAAAATAAGCATAGGGACACAGATGAATATTAATCATATTGTGCAGAAGTATGAAATAAATATGGAATTGAGTAGGTTTATATCATTATGTCATCCTGGAATAAGTTGGTAAGAATCGATATTGATTTGATGACATATAATCCATACTATAGTCATTATGACATTCTAGATTCTTTTCTCTTAACTTTCTTGTTATTCACATTGACTCCTAATGACCACAGGAGATGGCTCAAATGACTTCTTCCTAGAATTTCTCTTAGTTCCTACCCATCAATCATTTAATAAATAAACTTTCACTACAAAGCTTTAATATAAAATTAGGATTACTGGGTCTGTGATGCAAAACTTCAGACAACCACTCTAGGACAGCAAATTAAGTTTTCTGCATGTCTTTGCTGGCGTCTGGATTTTTGCAGCTCTGGTTCTAGATTTTTGTGGTAGCCCTAATGAAACTCTTTACTAATGTCTAATACAAAGTACATCAAAGAGAAATTAAAACCATTTATTTATTTACCAGTATATTGATTTTTTTTCACCTTGTTTTTCAGCAGTTTGTTATTGATATAAGAGAAAATGCAGTTACTATCCTTTTATTTATCTTTATTAAAATTAAGTGGGGGGGAAAAATCCAACTTTGTTTGAACATGTCTCCTCCACAGAAATTTATAATGACAACTGATGGGATAGAGATGAATAAAATCCAGTGCTTTCCAAAATGCGCACGTTCTTCATTCCTCGGAGATGGGTTTCTGTCATTCAATCCGATAGGAGCAAAAATTATTGCAATCGCAACTCACAATGTCAATTTGAATGCAGCATTCTTGCTTCTAACAAAATCACAAGACGCTTCGATCAGTGCTTAATTCAGAATGAAAAGAGAAAGAGAGAAAAAAACGCTATTCTCAGCTCGGCCTAAACCGCAGTTTTTGGAGAGTCACTTTAATTGTTCAATTATTGGAGGCAGAGTTCTCTACAGTTGCCCAGAAGCCCTCTCAAAGGTGGAGTCCTGCTATTAAAAACAGATGTGACGATCCTATTATGAAGATACTTACATATTTGGTTTCCCGACCAGCTGGCCTCTGTGGAGCAGTAGACATCTGCAGGGAATTCAACAACTTCGTGTTAGAACAGTTTGGCATTTTGCAGAAATTTTTTTTGCTAAATTGTTACATTTGGGCACTGCTGGAATTTGTTTTCTGTTCCCACCCAACAGCAAAGACAGTAAGGAAGCTGTGCATTGAATTAGAGACATGCAAGAGGAAACTGTGTTTGAACAAACATATCTCTTAACTCACCTGTTAACGCATTTCTCTTATCTCATCTTGCTGTTATGCTGCTTTTAAAGTTTTATGAGTTTTATTACGTATACAAGGGACCCAAAAGACTAACATATCTGGAGGAAGTAAGAATAGTAATGTAACAAAAAGAACTAGCTACAAAGGGCTGCATCAAAACTCATTCTAGAAAAACCTCCAAACTGAAAAAAAAGATAAGCAACTGAAAAACAGGACTCTGTGAGCTACACAAAAAAGGGGGGGAGGAGTATGTAAGTCTACCCTACGTCTTAAATCAACAGTTGATAAGTACCACATCTTATCTGACTGTGATACTGACAGGCTTTCATCCTCTGATAAGTAATAGACAAAGACGGAGAAGTAGTCAGAATGGAATCGGAGACTGATGAACTGGATTTCAACCTATTAGAGAACACAGAACTGTCCTTAGTTGCAAAATAACTGCCTGCTTATGGCCCACAAAGTCATATCTATATATCAATCAGCTGTCAGAGGCCAACAAAAAGCTAGAAGAAATAAAAGGCTAGGAGAAGAAGGATTCCCTGGCTTTGTAAAGGAAGGTGGTGAGACTGCCAATACAGGGCAGAACACACACACACACACACACACACAGAGTGAGAGAGAGAGAGAGACAGTGATATACAATACTCTATGATAAAGGCAATTCAAAACTTAGTACTGAAGGGCCATTTGAAGCATAAGTACTACAACTGAAAAAAAATTGTGTGATACAGGCAGTCCTTGACTTATGGCCACACAACTGAGCCCAAACTTTTTGTTGTTAAGTGAGACATTTGTTAAGTGAGACACTTGTTAAGTGAATTTGCCCCATTTTACGACCTTTCTTGCCTCAGTTGTTGACCATGCCAACTCACAATGACAGTTGTGGCAGTTCCAGTTGTCATCATTCAGTTGTGAAGTGAATCTGGCTTCCCCATTCACTGCAGTTATTCAGTTAGTAACCTGGTTGTGAAGTGAATCTGGCTTCCCCGCTGACCGTGCTTGTCAGAAGGTTGCAGAAGGTGATCACATGACCCCAGGATACTGCAACCGTCATAAATATGAACCAGTTGCCAAGCATCTGAATTTTGATCACCTCACTGTGGGGATGCTGCTAAGGTTGCATCTGTGAAAAACTGGTGATGTCACCTTTTTTTCAATGCTGTTCTGATTTTAATGGTCATTAAATGAACTGTTGTAAGTCAAGGACTACCTGTTTATAGAAATGATCCACATAAATAGCCAAAGAAAAGGCCCGTCCTGAAATCTGTCATAGTTGCTTAGGTGTAAAAGAACACTGACAGAATTAATGGAGATAACAAGGCTCACATACCACCAAGGTTTTAAGAGGCTTGTGCTGTTGCTTCAACAACTCATATTACCCCAAATCTCTTAAACTTTTTCTACAGAGCTTTGAGATTGTGCCAACTGGAATATTTTAAAATATCTGTGCCTGCCACTCCTGACTCCTGGGAAGCTTGCCAAGGTGTAACGGGAGGGTACAGCCAGGAAGGTTTCTGATAACATATATTCTTTGGAAAAAAAATCCACCAGACTGAAGGAAGGAGAGAAATTTGACTCAATGCACCCCTTACTATGCCTTCTCAGGAGGAGCTAATAAACTCAATATAGGACCTTGATGATATCAAATCTAGTTTACCAAACATGATAATGTTTGGTAAAACATGATAATAAGATACAGAAGGATCTTGACAGACTTGAACATTGGATGCTATCTAACAAAATGAAATTCAATGGTGAAAAAAGTAAGGTTCTACATTTAGGCAAGAAAAACAAAATGCATAGGTACATTATATGTGCTACCTTGCTCAATAGTAGTAACTGTGAGAGGGATCTTGGAGTCCCAGTGGACAGTCACTTAAATGTGAGCCAGCAGTGTGCTGCAGCTGCCAAAAAAGCCAACAGAGTTCTAGGCTGCATAAACAGAGGGATAGAATCAAGAACACATGAAGTGTTAATACCACTTTATAATGCCTTGGTAAGGCCACACTTGGAATACCGCATCCAGTTTTGGTCGCCACGATG